>JARYHS010014883.1:0-18985 GCA_031002005.1 Vandiemenella viatica
TCTTTCTATCGTCCAACAGATGCAGATGTAACTATTTCTGAGGCCTTAAGGAATAATGTAAGTAATATAGTTTGTCAATTTCCCGATCATGCAGTAATACTCGGAGGGTACTTCAACACTTCACATATCGACTGGATTAATTACGTCCAGGTTACTGGTGGCAGGGATAAAACATCATGCGAAATTATTCTTGACCTTTCCTCAGATCTTCACCTTGGGCGGCTCGACACTGAACCAACGCGATGCCACAAAGATAACTAAAACATTTTAGATATTCTCGTTACAAATAGGCCTGAATTATTCACTGACATTTCTACCACCGTGCGAATAAGTGATCACAAAGCTAAAGTAAAATTGCTACACTAAAATTAATAGCCGCGCGCGCAAAAAAAAAGAAAGGATCGTTTACAGGTTCGGAAAGGTCCCAAAGGAGAGTTTAAGAACGTTTTTGAGGGATAATTACATTACTTTTATAGAAGGAAGAGGCTCGGTTGAAGAGATGTGGCTTCGATTCATTGCGTATAGTCATGGAAGGTATAGACTTATATATACAGAAAAGAACAATCAGGGATGGGAACGATTCCCCGTGGTATAACCGTGAAGTTAAATGGTTACTTAAAAAGCAAAGGAAGATACATGCACGCTCAAGAAGGACGATGTGTGGAGTGATTTAGAAAAGTTAGATGAGACAAGAGGAGATGTTAAGAAAGCGATGTGCGAGGCCTTTAATGACTTTCGTTGCAATTCACTTTCCAAGAGCCTCAACGAAAACCCAAAGAAATTTTGGTCCTATGTGAAAAAGTTAGTGACAAGACGGTCGGGAAGTTGAAGACTGCCGCGACAAGGCTACCGTATTTAACACTGAATTTAAAAATTCTTTCACTGACGAAAACGTGGAAAACATCCCCACTTTTCCATGGCGTGCAGAATTTGAGATGGATCCAGGAAAAATTGATAGTCTAGGAATTATAAAGCAATTAAAGCTCCTGAAGGGGGGAAAGCGCGGGGTCCCGATGGTATACCAGTAAGAGTATTTTCGGAATACGAGGAAGAAATAGAATCATTTCCGTCAGATATATTTCGTAAATCTTTAGAAGAAATTAAAATACCTTCCCGTTTTCAAGAAAGGAGATAGGAGGGATCCTAGGAATTCTGGAGCATGTCATATGCTCTAACGTTATGGTGTTTCTAGATGAAAACGAGTTACTTACAGCAAACCAACACGGATTTTGGAAGAACAGATCGTGTGAAACGCAACTGGCCCTATTTTCACTTGACGTAATGAAAGTTATCGATGCTGGTTCACAAGTTGATGAAATTTTCTTGTATTTTCAGAAAGCTTTTAACTCTGTACCACACAACCTACTTTTAGCGAAGATTCGAGCATACGGTATATCGGATCAGATTTGCGAATGAATACGCAATTTTCTAACTGGTCGGTCAGAGTATATCGTTGTTGACGGGGAAGCCTCTTCTATGCTACATGTTACTTCGGGCGTTCTCAAGGAAGAGCAATAGGGCCACTTCTTTTCCTAATTTTTATAAAGGATCTCGGTGACAATGTTAATTGCAGGATGCGATTGTTTGCTGATGATGCACTTATCTATAGGGAAGTAAGGTGCTCTGACGATTGCTTAGAAATTCAGCGCGATCTGGATGTTATTTCAGAATAGTGCTATAAATTGCAGCTTACACTTAACTGCAAAAAGTGCAAGGCAACGCAAATAAGTAATAAATAGTCCCCGTTGGCTCACGAGTACAATGTTAACAAAACAGCTGTTAACACTGTTGATTCCCTGATGTATCTATGCGTAACAGTACAAAGCAACATGAAATGGGACTTGCACATAACTTCCATCGTAGGCAAAGCTAATTCTAAACTAATTCATAGGACGTATTTTGAGAAGTTGTAATGCCCATACAAAGGAAATAGCGTACAAAACACTAGTGCGTTCGCGTTAGGATTACTGTTGTGGAGTTTGGGATCAGTATCGCAAGGGACTGATTGACACTTTAGAGAAAGTACAGAGGAGAGCCGCGATTCGTGACTGCTACTTACAGTTCTTACGTAAGTGTCACAGAGCTGATTCGTGGGTTAGGCTGGGATTGTTTGGCGGACAGACGACGTCGTTTTCATTTGAATTTCTTGGAAAAAATGCGAAAATCTTTCATTTACGAGTACAATGAAATACTTCTTCCGCCAACCTATTTAGGTTGCAATCACAGGAACGATATGATAGAGAAATAAGATTTTGTACTGATACTTTAATTTATTCTTTCTTTCCTCGTTTTGTCGTTTTGTTCGGGATTGGAATGCTCAGAATTAGGAATCGTGCTTAGCACCCTTTACCACCCACTATATTTATGAATTGCAGAGTATAGCTATAGATGTAGATTTGCTAAACTGTTGTTAACATAAAAACTTAAATCAGTAACTTTTAATAATATTATACTATTGGAATACTATTAATCGATAATTTAAAATATGACTTTTCTAAATAAAAGTTTAAGGTAGATTAAAGATATAGGTACAATAGATGTAGATTAAGTTAGTTAAAGTGCATACTTTGCTTAAAACATAAGGAATCAGTAACTGATGCATGGAAAGTAGTGTAGATTAAAAAGATTAAAGATTAGCTACATTTGATTATTTCTTAAATATTTGTTTCGTAACTATCAAAGTAGCGAATTCATCAATTACTTTCTCAAAGTTGATTTGTTGAGCTCGATCATTCTCAATTTAAAGCAAAGCTAAGCTGCTGAGTCTTTCGTCAGTCATTGTACTTCTCAAGTAATTTTTGATCAATTTAAGCTTAAAAAAGGACCGTTCAGCCTTAAATACTGTAACATGAACAGTCAAATACACGATACACGCTGTGCAAACATCTTGGTAGTTTGATGAAAGCGAACTGTAGTCGACTATTATATAATTACCAAATTGCTTAACACTTTTCATTTTTCCAATTTGTTTTGAAACGAATTTTTCACTGGGCATAATTGTGAAGGAAAGGATGGATTCACATAATTTGGAAACTTATTAACGAAATCAATTGCTTTTTGTGAATATAACTTTCACTTGCATCAGCTAAAAATCAGGTTGTATTACTAGATATGTGTCCCCCTTCCAAACTATTACCCTTTCTGATAGGTGCAATGCACCCACCGCCACACACTTTTAGTGAATCACGGAGTAATAATAATAATAAAGAACAGCTTTCATCCCTTCAAAACGGCTTTCAAGTTGAGTAAAAAGTGTGTCTACCATTCGATAGAACACAGTGACTCGGAAACAAGATTTTGAGTCTATTATCTCTCGTGTTTACTCAACTCACTTCCCTCAGTCTGTTCTGGCGAAATTTTTTGTTTATTCCCCATCGACTACAAACATTTGATGATTCAGAAACAAGTTCTTCAAACTTTCATCGAATTTCGGTTATCCTTAACAATAAATTATCCAATACCTCTTGTGCATACAACAGGTCCATGGTTTAAGATTGTAAGGATTTTGATACAAGGTTGAGAGACTTTAAAACTTCACACTGCACAACCAAAAGCAATACAAAATCAAAACTTTAAAGTTTGTTCTTTAGCTGCTGTGCTTCATTTCTTTCCTTGCTTTTCCTGGAAATCAAAGTTATGCGGGTCAAAAACCTGTGTTTCAGTGCATGCACTGCCTCACGCCTAACAGCCCAGCGAGTTGGATTAAGAGTTTTCAGTAAATCAGTCTAAGCCTCGATGTCTTACACTGACTTCAAGTCTTGCCAGCGCAAAATACTATGACCAAAAAACCAATACACACTTTGAATGGTTTCAAAAAACTGGCAGACAACTCTAGTTCTTCCACAGCATCCTTTAATACTAAATTAAGGTTATGTACAGCACAGTGCACAAAGTATGTGTGTGGGGCTTTTTCTTTAATACGCTGCTGCACTCCACTGTATGCCCCACTCATGCCCGTCGTAGCTTTGTCCACGACATTTGGTCAAATCCAAGTTTTTATCTTCCAATGAAGTAAGTATTTCTTCTGCAAGAACTTGGGCAGACTGATCTTTTACCTCTCTAAAGGATACAAAAGTTTCACATATTTTGATATCAATAGGTGTCCAATCTTCATCATTAACTTTTTTGACATACCTTTAAACTTCACTTAACTGATCAACTTTAGCAGTGTCTTGAGTGGTATCTAAAATCAATGAAAAAATAAGCAGTTTTGAAGCTCAACAGTAATTTTATTTTTGATTTCTATGGCAAATAGGTTTATAAAATCATTCTGAATTTTGGGACTGAGGTATTTCACAGTACCTCGCGGACGCTGAATCAATAATTCTTGCAGTAGGCCTACTGGGTCATATTTTCACAAGAGCTGAACTATCGAGAGTAAGTTTCCTTTGTTGCTACATTCTAACTTTTCACTAGATCCAAGAAATGTGAGATTATATGTTGAAAGTGTTAAGGTCACATTTAGGATTCTTTCAAGAACTTTTCGCCAGAAGCTTCTTTCATTCTCGAAATTGTAGCACTAGCTCACTGAACATCCCAGCCTGCACTGAACTCATCACTCGGCAGGCACCTGGCGCGACATGACGCATTCGACTCGACATTCTGCTGCCTGCTCTAGAACTGCTTTTACATGCGAAGCTTATGGTCACGCAAAAAATTTACTCTAGCATTTTGATGGATTTTTTTATTTTTAACTTTTAGCTAGGTATTTTATAGAAAGTTAGATTAAATAATAAAATACAATAATTTTTTAACCATCAGTTTGGGGCCCCTTAGGTTTGGGGGCCCCGGGGCAGTGCCCCGGCTGCCCCGGCGGTAGTTACGGGCCTGTGACAGTGGCATAGCTAGGTTAACAAGGGCCCCGGTGCAAAAAAAATTATTTTGGGCCCTCAGGCCAGAGGGGTGACCTTTTATTCACTTTGTGTTGCTGGTAGGGGCCCCCTGAGCTGAGGCTGGGGACCCCTGAGATACGCTTGAGGGCCCCCTGAGTGTAGGGGCCCTGGTACACTGCACCGCCTAGCACCTGACTGCAGATGTTAAAACTGACAAAGGAATATCAGAATCGACTGCAATCAGGAAAGGTGTTCGCCTCGCCTGGTCTGTGTACTTTCACCTCTCTTGTTCAACATTTATTCCAAGGTAATTTTCAGGGAAGTTCTTACGAACGGAAACAGTGGGATCATTATAAATGGAAAAGTAATCAGTAATATCACTTAAGCAGATGGCACTGTTGCCATAGCTAGTGATCTACCAGCACTCAAACGCTTTGTAACAGCCCTCATACCTGAACTTAAAATTGGATTGTATTTAATGATATATTTGTAGTGAGCTAAAGTTTGTTGGAATATGATCTGATATATTTGTTTTGCAATTTCTGGTAAATCAATGTATATAGACTTTGTTTTATGAAAGGAAATTATTTAAAGGCCATGTAATATGTTTAAGAACGGAATTGTGCAAGCGAATTGCTTAAATGTATGTAATTCCAAGTATTAATGCAAGTTACGATGTCTACAGGACAACTTTCTACAGTTTAAAATAATTTCTGTAAATAATTGTGTGTTTAAGTATCTTTAATTTCCATTTCTGACCATTTTGTAATGATGTTAAATGATTATGTATTAATTCTGATTGTTTTTAATATGTTTAATTGTTTGAGTAATTGTATCTCGCGGAAGCTTTTGAAGAATTCCAAAAATTTCGATAGAGCCTATATAAAGAAATCGGCAGAAGGATAGAATTTAGTTTTATAGTTAGTTAACAGTAGTCTTTGCGACTGCTAAGAAAAGCGTCAGTAGTATCTCTGTATTGTATCTATGCATGTGAACAATATCGTTGACGTTGTTTTGAAAATAAACAAATCTTAAACTGAACCTTATAGTGGACTACTTAATTAATTACTAGTGTATTAATTAAACCAACGAAGACCCTAACATCGTGATAGACAATTTTGTACAGCACAGTGAAGAGTTTAGCATGGCTGTCAACAATTCCAAGACCAAAGTTGCAGTCTTCTCTAAAAGAAAAATCGGTTTGGTGCCTTGTATAAAAATTCTTCTAAGACTTGTATAATAGTAAAACAGATTGTAGAAAATTTTCTTATAATCTTGTGATTTTCTGTTCACAGAAGAGAGGTATGTTTGTAATTTTATTTTGCCGTAATATAGCCTACTCTCTAAATAAATTATGATTTCTTTTGTCATCCCTGCAGAATTTCTCACTTATCCGATTCCTTCAGGTCGTTCAATATTTGGCTTGCACAGTAGAAAAATAGGGCTCTAGGATGCTTAATTTTCTGTACACCTCCTGCATGACAAGTTATTGCAGCACAGTTATCGTATCATTGACCAACAAGTTTATTTGAATTAAAATGGTTTTCGCGTTCAACTCGTGTTGCGGCATGCATTCCAGGAAATCTTCACAAATTATTGAGATTTTATTATCTTTATCACAACGTAGAGAGCGAACACCAATCTATAATTGCTCTGTATCACTAATATCCGCAGTCTCATCAGCTAACACCGAAGTATGTTTTGCCTCTTCAATTACTTTGCTTTTCAGAACATCACAAAAAGTCTGTGTCAACTCATATTGAATCTGTTGTTTGCTTCCAACTCTAAATAATTTTTCAAAATCTTGTCCTCAGAGCAGAGGCGTAGCTATCGGAAGGTTAGGTGGTGCTGTGCACCGGGGTCCCGAAGCTCAGGGGAACCCCCAACCGCAGCTTAAAGGAGCCCAAGTTCAGCTCAGGGGGGGGGCTGAGCTTGAGCTAAAAACAATAAAAAAAGTCGTCCATCGGGTCTCAGGAAGCAAAATATTTTTTTTCACCAGAGCCCTTGTTAAACTAGCTACGCCACTGCCCCAGAGTCAATTAAAAAACATAGCACATCTGTGAAAACAAAACCTTCACCATCATTTTCAAAACATTTTTTTTAAAGAAGACATCTCGCAATAATGTCACTTACGTGTCTCAAGACAGGTTCATGAAACTTTTGATATTTAAGGTAAAGGGAAACAATAAACTGTCCTTGAAGGCTGAGCTGTAGTGAGGCCGAAACAAAAAACATATTCGAGGTATAGGTCCTTTCGCTATCGCCGAGTAGAAAAACCATGGGAAAGCTGTAAGCCATTTAGATGGAAAGGCTCTTTTTAGCATAAAGGTTTAAGTCATTTTAAAATTGTATGTTTTACCAGGATTCCAAGGATATTTTGGTAATTTCAGACGTAAATCATTATCTATTTGATAATCAAAATTTAAACACATGCCAAAATCCAATATGGGGGCGTCAATTAATAACGTGAGGTTGTAAGAGACAAGCTTATGGTGGGGTTCTGCATAAAGTTTGAATCTTAGCTCTGACCGTGTGTAACCTTGGATGCAGGGCTTGCGTTAGGGGGGGGGGGGTAAGCGGGTCAAAAGTACCCGGGCCCCGCAGGCTGATAGGGGGCCCGATAATTCCTAACGCCGGCCCTGCTTGGATGCTACAGTTCTGGCTTAAATACAATGACCTGGTCGCCACATAGCTTTTAACCCAAAAAACTATGGAAAAGTAAAAGTTCAATGATAACTAGTTCATTTCCATTAGAGCAACTATATTCTTCCAAATTCACCAAGCCAAAAACTGTACAAGCAATCAAACAATTTTACCAAAGAAATGTTTTTGCAAGATCCATTAACTGTTTGAGCCAGACTACACCCCATAGTTCAAAGTTTAAACTTTTAGTTCCAGGAATTAAATAACTGTGAATCACAAGTTGAAAGAATCCAATAAAGTTCGTCACACGCTCCCATTGTTCAGACGTTTGTTTAATGCCGAATTCAAAGAATCCCGAGGCCTCATTTGGAAAAATACTATTTCAATGCGACATTATAATAAAACTGAATGATCTACGCTGCATCTTCAAGAGCCAATAGGTTTTCAAAGCTAACTGATTGCTATTACTCGAGACTAACGTGTTGTCGCGGCGACTGCTTCTGTACGACTGAGGTACACGTCATCAAGCCGACTGCTTCTGTACGACTGAGGCCGACTAACTGCACGTACGCGTCTATAGCCTATCATCGCGCTTCCGACTTCTCGAAGATTCCTGGCGACTGCTCTCTCACGAACCGTGGGAACAAGCTCTTTTCCTCATTCACATGGATTGATCCTGGTAGGCTGATCAGATATCAAATCGCACGTCAGAAAAAGCTCCGACATAAAATTTGACATTGACAATAAAAATAATTCAATCTTTCTAAAATTTTGCAAATAGCTAGATCTTTAAGTAAATGTTAACTTTCATTATCATAGAAAATTTCGTAACATTAATACTTTAGCCAAAAATAAATAATTTAGGTACGAACTTCCACTCCAGGCGAATGCCGTAAACTAATGTAACAGAAAATACTATCTTGACAGTTAAAACTGCTTTCTGACTTGAATAAACATAGAAACTGACTATAAAAATGAAATGCGCTAATATTATCCAATCTAACTCGTGGTTCTAAGAATAACATTTTGTCACACAGTTACAAAATTTAACAGATAGCTTACAAAGTGAAATAGCGAGGGGGGGGGGGGGGGAGGGGTCCGGCGAAACCTCACGCGAGGTATTAAATTCTTTAATGATAGTAGAGACTTTACAGGTGGTTTATGGTCTAGTAACGAGGCGTAATTTTTTTTTTAAATCAACTGCCTACTGCAAATGGTAAGATCAGCTTGGACGTTCTTCGAAAATATTCACTAATAGTCAATAATACCAGAGATGACAGTGCTCTAAATGGTTATTCATGAGGAATGAATTAATATTCTGTTTATAGCTCAGTGCTTATCATTAAACGCTATGGTTTTTATAATGAAGATTTTATTCAGCAAAATTTAATAGAAATCTTTTAATTGTTATCTGTTTCTTACTACAGAAATTACATATTTTATACATAAATAATGGGTATGTTGGAATAGTTTGGAAACCAAAAAAAAAAAAAAATTGAACCAGCGACCGCACCATTATTAGCCTACAACGGTAGCCAACAGACCACGCCGCTTGCTCTATGAGTTCGATCATCCTGTCCGTAAACAAACCAACCTATATGGATCTTCCTGTCCGCACACAACAGTGGCTTTTAAATACATGTTTTTACATTAATATCTTTAGGACCGCTTGCATAACAACTAAAAATTAAGATTTCAACTATTCGTGACTTGCCTATCCTTTGGTCCGTTTATACACGGATTTATGGATGATACGAAAAACATAAATAAGAAAAGGAATTATCCAAAATAAAATGAGAGCGTAAACGTGATAAATCTGAATAAAATGTAACATCCTGTCTACTCTTTGCTACACTTTAAACCAATCCTTTAAGTTACTTTCCAAACATTAATATTAGTTTTAATAACATGACGTTAGAAAAGGCATCAGCTGTAAAGGGCATTGCTTGAAATATCCGGCCAATCGGCTTCTTCGGAGCTAAGGCACGTATTTCCACCTAAATTTAATTTTTTATTCTGCAACTTGAAATTACGAAACGAATCGTCTGAAATATAGAAGGCCCTTGATTCAACATCCACCAAGTCATGGGATTAGTCAAGAGACGGGCTAGTTTTTCCTGTGACGTCGTGCATGTGCTGTGTTGCCGCCTGTGCAAAAATAGGGATATAGACTAAGACGAGCCTGGCCACATTTAATGATAAAGACTGCACATCGTCTACAAATTAGTCATGGTTCTGCCTACGAAATCATCCACAACAAATGAAAGATGGGTCACAAAACAACTCAAACTGTTGTATAAACAAATGCGCTTGGACATCTGCCAAAACCATTTGGATCATTATGGTAACGAAGGTGTCATCTTCTTATACATAATCATCACTGTTGACGAAACATGGATCCATCGTTACGAGTCGGAGACTAAACGGCAGAGTATTGAAACATCCAAATTCGCCCTGCAAGAAAAAGTTCAAATCCCAACAATCAGCAGAAAAACGGATGCTTGCAGTTTTTTGGGACTCACAATGCTTAGTACTGGAACATTATCAGGAAAGGGGCACAACAATAAACAGTGAGCGTTAGGCTGGCCGTCCAGTGGACGCGAATTCGCGCGAAAAAATCTTCGCGGGAATACACGCGAATACGCGCGCAGAGATCGCTCCAATCCAAACAAAGGTAATTTTATGTGACTCCGTCCACTGCAAGCGTCTGAATCGCGCGAACTTACGCGAGGGCGACGAGATCCAAATTTTTTTGGATTTGTTCGCGCGAACACACAGTTCGCGCGACGGATATAAACAAACTGGTTGCTCTTGTTCTAGAAAGAGCCCATTAGTGGGATGAAAATTAACTTATACCACCAAAGAAATGTCCAAATCAAGACGTGAGAAGAAATTAGAACAGGAATGAATTTACCAGGTAATTAATTCTATTACTTATTCATTTATATAAACAAAATGCAATGGCAAATATCTATTATTTTCACACAGTATAGGCTTTATTTTTCGCTTGCTGTCATCAGTAGCTCTACTGGTTTGGTGTGATGGGTATTAGATGATTAAGTAGAAACTTCCTGACAACAATTACGGAAACAATACAAATCACACAAAAACAAAAATTACTTTAAATCGTCAGTAAACGTTTTAAGTGAAAACATAAAATATTAACAAGCATTCAGCAGCATATTTACAAAATAAAAAGCTTTCAAACATTCAAAATCTTACTCATAACATCATAGGTCGCATAACATTCTTAATTGCATTCCTTTAACCAATGTTCCTTGCACTGTACTGCTTTTAATACAACATTCAGTTCATTTAAAAAAACTTTCTTCCGTTCTCAATGTATTTAAATTTACTATTTTTAAATTTTTAAAATGTTTTTCATCTCTTTATTTTACACTGGTATTTACTGAGTGTTTCGCCGAAGAGAAGATGTGAGCCTAAAAAATTTAGCCGATTTAGGATGTATACTTGGGAATTTACATTTATTCTTTCTCCATTAAAAAACTAAACAAGTATGTACTAAGGAGTTTTTGTTCTTGTTTCTATTGTTATAGTAGCTGACATTAAGAAGAAATGGAAAGGGTTGGGGGATACATTTAGAATTAAGAAAATATATGGAAGCAAAGGCGAAGTCTCAAAACAGTGGCCCTATTTCAACCAAATGGAAAACTCCTTTCTTTTGGCAAAAATATTACTCATCCATCCCTTTCCTCTTTCTGCAGTTCTTCTTCTTGCTAGAATTGTTGATTCCAATGCGTATAATTCCAACAATTGAGAGAAAGGCATTGCTACTGTTCTTTCTGGCACAAACAACAACAGAGAACTGGCGACTGAATCGCGCGAATCTGCTTTCAGTGGACGGGGTGTCTTCGCGCCAACACGGTTCGCGCGAATACAAACGTATTCGCGCGAACATTTTTCGCGCGAATACGCGTCCACTGGACGGCCAGCCTTACAGTGAGATGCTTACTGATACGCTGCAGCCTGCAATTCGAAGCAAACGTCGAGGACTGCTGTCGAAAGGTGTCTCACTATTGCACGACAAGACAATGCCCGTATAAATAATGCTGTCCACAGTGCTGAAACGTTCCAGAAACTCAAGTACTGGATCATCCTCTATATAGTTCTGATCTTTCTCTTTCTGACTACCACTTGTTTGGTTCACTCAAAGAGACATTAAGGGTCCGTCGATTTACCTTGGACAAACAGTGCATTCCTGGCTCGCAGCTCAACTTGAAACCTTCTTTTGTGAGGTCATCAAGAAGCTTGTGCAGCGATGGGCCAAGTGCATTGAAATGCAAGGGGACTATGTTGAAAAATGATGTACGTAAATATAAGTTTCCCATTTTTATTGTAATAAAATTTATAACTACATTGTGGATAATAATTGACTTCCCCTCGTATGTTTTCATTAAAACTCCGACATTATCTCATTGATAAAAGAAAACAAACAAAAAGCGTTGTGCAGATAATTAGAGTGAATAACACACAAAAATACTTTTAAGATCACTTGTAATTATTATTACCAATTTAACTGTACTATTCTCACATAGCACGTTGAGGCAGTAATTTTGATTAAGACTACCAAAAACCGATATTGCAATATAGAGTAGTATTTTAGTGTACTGAGGTTCGATGATGAAATGATAATTAATTAGTCAGAAGATGTTCACTATTAAGGAAACAGAAAGAAATTGGTCATTGCATTTATGAAGGTACCATCATCACAGCATTCACCTGGTATGACGTAAAATCATGAAAAATCAAAATCAGGATGACAGGAAACGGGGTAGCAATGATCCAGTCTAATATGATGCATTTTACTAGTGTTAGTTTCATTTATCCAATGAAGTTTTTCAGTGACTGGGACTGCAACGCCTAAGTGTAACCTTTAGTTGCTCTGGATGATGCAAACCAAATGGACAGAGACTATGTAGTGCAAACTGTGATATTGGTGTTGCACCGTCGTTTCCTATTTGTACCTCATTTAATGCACCGTAGATTATAAAGCATAGTATCGATAAATGATTTGCTTTGCTTACGGGTGGATGTAAACATCGATAACAAAGCTGCAACGCTTGCTCTCAGTTATCTGTTACATGCAGATAATGTTTGTAGCGAATGCTATTAACGTCGTCCTTGGTCCCAGATTATTTTATTCTTTCGAAATTCCGTTCAGATTTAATAACCAGGGCTTATCGCAGTTTTTGTGTTATCAGTTGTTAGTATAAATAGACTATAGTCTTCGTGAATTTACCGTGTATTTTGTAATAACGGTTATATAATCTGGCAGTTATATTTTGATGAAGGAGATTACGTGTGTAACTGCATATCGGCAGTCTTTTATAACTGTTCGTTCCTTACTTGTTAGGCCAACTATAACGATGTGTCAACTGTAGGATAAATTGAGTGGTTAGGGGATTTCAGTGAAGTTAAAGTATTTAAGAAATCAGTATGGCTGGATCAGGATATACTCAGAGCACTAACTGTCCACAGTTTGGTTGGAAAGTGAAATTGAATCATGTTTTCCCTGAGAAATGGGATCCACACATCCGACCTAAGTTGGGGCAGTTGAAAAGTCTTCTGCCCTTTGCATTTAGGTACTGTTCATGTAATTGATTTATGTGGATAAATTTCCACTTGGTCATATGTTGCACTACTTTAATTAATAAAAATAATCATATTTAATTTTTAGAAAATAGCTAATAAAGTTTTGGTCGAACCTTGAAAAAAATTAACGTAACAGTAGTATTATGCAGTAAATGCAGTGCTGCCAATTCCTCAATGACAAATTCCACAGCTTGTTTTATTCTATGGTAGACATAGCAAACTGATTAAACAAATTTTGGTACAATATTTAAAGCTCTGGAGGTAAAGGATTGTATGTAGCGCGAAAGAATATTTGTAATATCTAAATGTTATATTTTACCCTCACTGTGATAGTAGCAGTATTATATTCCTTGTTTGTGAGGAGGCACTACGTACCTCTGCTACGTACTTTCTGCAGCCTGAGTTGTCTCTGTTCATTAACTGATCATTGCCTACACTGTTGAAACAGTGTAATTTATTTTCTTCATGTTGTCCATTCTTTTTGAAATGAACTCCCGTAATCAAGTGGTGTTTCAACACCAATCTCCATGCGCTCTCATTAATTAAAATTAGGGATGGTTGTGTAAAATAGTAGTTACAGGCATCAAGTATTAGACCATATCATGGAAATGGGAAGAATAGATAGTTACATAGAATAAATCTGATATTTTTAATTATTAGAAGATTAGTCCGCGTAGGGTATCAGCCTAAAAAACATTGCTCTTCACTTCTCTCTCTGTAATATATAATTGATATTTATGCTTCGTTTTTAAGTAGGGCTATCCTTTTGTGTGGATTTTGGGGACTGTTTTGATATTTCTTGTAATTGTAATCATCACTGCAATAAAGATGGTAACAAGTGAGTTTGGGTTCTAGAAACATTGAAAATTAAAATGTAATTCAGATTACACAAAATCAGAATGACTGTAGGAAGATGAATTAAAGTTCTTGATAGTTTGATAAAGTGATAATTTGTGGGGTCTACTGGAGATCGCGATTCCGCTACAACAACATTACATAATATCGTTGTAATACTGCTGTAGTCAGTCACAAGACGTATTATTTTCAAGCTGTTATTTCGTTGTAATACAGCCTGGACCATTATTTTCAACCAGAAATTAGGTTGTAATACAGCCTGGACCAGCATGAAACCATTAAATGTACTTCGGAAAGAATTTCTAGCGGAGTCTTGAGTTTGGCCACTGCAGTATTATGATGCCAACTCCAGGCGGAATCGCTATCTCCAGTAATCCCAATTTGTGTCCAGTCCAGCGGATTGGCTTAATGTTTCATGGCACCGCCACACTGCATCTGAAGGGCATTCATTCATTTTATTTGGGCCTATACATCATTTACATACAATTTGTATAATGAATTAAGACAAGGTAACTTATATTAGAGTCTCTATTCTTTCCATCTTGCTTAAAAATTGAATGCCTTAAGTTAACTATAAATCTATTCATTTTCTACTCATACATTTTTATGTCAATCACCTACTCTTCATACATTTGTACTAAAGATTTTTTTAACATGTCATTGACAAATATGTTTTACCATATCCTATACCTATAATTAAAACTATTAATACTATATTACTCTTTTATCCTTTCCCTTGTTCCATCAGTTAAATATTCTTTGATTGAGTAGACGTCTTTCTCACATAAATACTCTTTAAGATCATGCACTTGAACTGTTCTCTCTTGTTACTAATTAATCTTAAATCTGTAGGAAGCTTATTGAACAGTTGGGTTCCAGAATGGGAAGGACATTTTTCAATTTTTGTGTGTTGTTTACAATACAATACAATACAATACAATACATTCATTTTCCATTGATCCCAATATGAGAGACTGGCTCTGTGGGATGCGGAAAGTTGTCAATTTACAGATAAACAGTTGCATAACAAAATAATAAGTACACCACTAGATGTACAGTCATAGTATACATGGTACATTAAACACTTCCATTACAAAATAATACATACACCAGAAGATGTACAATCATAGCATATATGGTACATAAAAAAAAAGAAATCCGTAACAAAATAATACATACACCACAAGATGTACAGTCATAACATATATGGTACCGTAAACAATTATGTAAGAAACTAAATACATACACCAGGAGATGTACAGTCATACCATACATGGTAAATTAATTATGTGAACTATATTTACACAAGATACTGGCAGTTATTTTAAGATACCTTAGAAATAAATTCTTCGACAGAGTAGAAGGAGTTGTCAATTAAAAATTCTTTCAATGTTTTCCTGAATTTATTCTTATCATCTACTAGACATTTAATATGTGTTGGGAGCATGTTGAAGATATGTATCCCTGAATATCGGACCCCTTTTTGAACAAATGACAATGACTTGTAAGTCTTGTGAAGATCATTTTTACTTCTAGTGCCATAATTGTGTATTTTACTATTTGTTTCAAACAAAGTATAATTTGTGACTACAAAGGACATTAATGTGTATATATACTCAGATGCTAATGTTAAAATCCCTAACTTCTTGAACAGCTCTCTACATGAAGTTCTATTGCTAACCCCACACATAATTCTTATTACACGCTTTTGGGCTCTGAACACTTTGTCTCTATGGGTAGAATTGCCCCAGAATATTATTCCATATGACAATAAGGAGTGAAAATAAGCAAAATAAACTAGCTGCCTCATACGGAGATCACCTAAAGCTGAAATTGTACGAATTGCAAATGTGGCTGCTCCCAATCGCTTTAGTAAGTCAGAAACATGTACTTTCCAATTTAAATTATGATCAATATACAAACCTAGAAATTTCACACTATCTACCTCTTGAATGGACTGGCCTGCAAATTTTATGTCTATGTCAGGTGTTAATCTGTGTGATGTACTGAATTGCATATACTGAGTTTTATCAAAGTTTAAAGACAAGCCATTAGCTGTAAACCATTATTAATCAGTTCAAAGACATAATTTGAAATATATTCTGTAGATAAATCTGGAGTGTTTTTAATTCCTATGTTTGTGTCATCTGCAAATTGGACAAATTTTGAGTTTTTAGATGAAACACAGGGTAGATCATTTATATATATTAAAAACAATAGCGGCCCCAATATAGATCCCTTAGGTACTCCACATCTGATTAATTTCCACTCAGAAAACAGTGGACCTCTTAATGCAGCCTTAAAATTCTCCATTGACACTTTCTGTTTTCTATTTAGAAGGTAAGAACTAAGCCATTTATTAATAATGCCATCTATACCTTAATACTTAAGTTTCTGTATCAGAATTTTATGATCTACATAGTCAAATGCCTTAGATAAGTCACAATAAATTCCCACAGGAATTAATTTATCATTTATTCCTTCTAAAATATTGTCAGTGAATGCAAATATAGCTTGTTCTGTTGAATGACCCTTTTGAAAACCAAATTGTGATTTAGTTAGAATATTATTATTTTTTAGATGTTCATAAACTCTATTGTACATTGCTTTCTCAAAAACTTTGGAGAAGGTTGTTAGTAATGAAATTGGTCGGTAATTCGATACGGCTGCCTTATCTCCCTTTTTATAGAGTGGTTTAACTACAGCATACTTAAGCCTTTCTGGAAAAGCACCCTCAAGTAAAGATATATTGAATAGATAACTTAGTATATTACTTAATTCAGTGGAGCACAATTTAATTAATCTGCTGGAAATCCCATCATAACCACTTGAGTATTTGCTCTTAAGGGATTTGATAATTTTTCTTATTTCTTCTGGAGTACCTAGCTAATTTTATAGACATATAGTTAAATTTTTCTTGGAAGCCTTTTTTGACAAAATCCATACTGTGTGTCACTGAGCTATTAGCAGTCAACTTATCAGCAACAGATAAAAAATGTTTATTAAAATTATCAGCAATTGAGAAATTAGATTCTACAGAATTTTCTTTGACAAAAATATCATTACTTGTTTGATTACTCTTTCCTGTTTCCTTTTTTACAATGTCCCATATTGCTTTAATTTTATTTTCAGAATCATGAATTTTATGTTTGTAGTACATACTTTTAGATTCTTTAATAACCTTTTTCAGTATTTTGCAGTACTGTTTGTAATGTGTTTTAACATTAGCATTCTCACTGTTCCTAGAGGCAATATACAACTTCCTTTTATTAACGCATGATGTTCTAATGCCAATAGTTATCCAAGGCTTTTGTTCTTTTTGAGAAGCACGACACTTTTTCAAGGGGAAGCAACTTTCAAAGAAATTTAATACAATGTTACTAAAAATGTTGTATTTTTCATCCATACCTTGAGCACTTTATACCTGTTCCCAGTTTGTGGTATTCAGGCACTTTCTAAAACAAGTAACTGACTCATCATTTATTACATGCTGAAGTTTAAAGACATTACTCTTAGTGCTAGTTCCTATTGAAGTGTTGATGGTTAATAGCTGGGCATCGTGATCTGAAAGTCCATTGATGGATGGCTTGATGGTATAACTGAATTTTGAGGTATCTAGGAAAACATTGTCTATAGCTGAGTGACTATTATTCATATAAATTTAAAGTAGTTTTATTACATGTTTCATATTTGTGTACTTGTTCAGTCTTTTTTACAACCTTCTTTGTGTGTATATACAAGGGAATGTTAGAATCTTAAAATCTACAAAATATTTTTTTACATGAAACCATTCTTTTTTTTTTTTTTTTTTTTTTTTTTAGTATTGTTCTAATTATATGTTTTTGTATTTTTAATATTCTCATCATACTATTTTCCTTGGGCCTTCCCCATGCTAATATACCATATCTGAGTTGGCTTTCAAAATGACAGAAATGGATAGTCATCAGAATATCCCTAGTGCAGAATTCTCTGAGGTAGCTGACCATAAATACTGTAGGGCTTAATTTCTTACAGCATTGATACACCTGATTTTCCCAATTCATGAAACTGTCAATTTGAATCCCTAGCAAGTTTGCTTTTTTTTGTCTACTCTATTTGCCCACTGCTTATGTTTAAATTCACAGAGTAGCCTACCTGTTTTTTTTAGATGATATCATTTGGCTTTTGATTAGGTTAACTGCAAGGTAATTATCTTCCATCCATGTTGCTAGTTTCTGGAATTAAAGATTAAGATTTGTTTCTAGATTCCATGAACTGTATGAAATGAAATACTCTAACAACTCTAGTTTGGACTTTCCTAAGTATAAGTTTAAGTCAGTTTTCCATAATGATCTAGGCAATCACTGGAAGTCACCAATTTTTTTAAATGATCATTTCATGACCAACCTCACAACACACATTAATACTAGCTTTTTATAGTTCGTAAATATTTAACAACACTCACTTTTCTCTCTGACCTACTGCTTCAAATAGGACTGTGGATATGCTTAAGCTTATTTTTTTATCAGTTTTATGCCTTTAATGAGTATTTTCCTATTGTTTGCCCATGGATTTTGTTATTCGATATTTTAGAATTTAATTTCAGATACTCTTAAGTTATTCAATTCATTTATCTTCTTTCTGCAAACAAAATCATGTATTTTTATGTCAGTTGCAGCAAAATATGATTCTTAAAATTATTTATAAATCTGTGTTTGTATTATTATAAATAAAGAGGCTTATTGATCTTCAGTATTGATGCTGTTTCACCAGCATCTTTAAAAATGCTTTGCTTGCCATTCAGCGTGTATTTTAATTACTATTTAACTTTATTGAGTAAGAAATGAATCAGGCTGAATATTTAGTTCAGTGTATATGAGATTAAGTTTAACTTGTTTCTGGTATACTTATGCCTACTAATAATTTCTATGCTAAAACACAGTATGTAAAATACCTGTAATTCTACGGAGTAATTTGAAGAAGGATACAAAGAATAGTGTTTGATCCTCCTCAATTGAATTGTGCTGGAGCGCATGTTCCCATGTCACTTTCCCTTAGTCACA
>JARYHS010014888.1:0-13000 GCA_031002005.1 Vandiemenella viatica
CAGATAAATTTTTCAACTGTTGAAATTCTATTTTTTGATGCCGCTTAGTCTGGAGCAAAATAAACTTTTTTTTTCCGAGCATCTGGAAGCTCAGTAATTCATATTTTTCTTCGAACGTTCTGCATTAGCGAGCAATTGATGTATAGTTTCATGAGACACAATCTATATTACAACGCTAAATGCACTTTTAATGTGGAGTGCCTTAATGTAAAATATATCTTATGATTTGTTAGCGGAGTGGTAGTGGTGGTGGTGCACGATTCCTAATCACCAGGTAGAGTATCAAAGTCCTGGGTGAAGTCGCATACCTCTCCGCAGTACCTCTGGGGTGAAGACTTGCCACACTGATGATGGTGATTAGTTCGTCGGATTGTGACGCAAGACTCTGTGGCTGCACTGGTATATTGGCTTTCAAAACAACTGGCCGGCACATTGTTCCATTCCCCTTCTTCTTTCACTTCTCACCACCAGCAGAAACAACAAACGTCACTGAACTCACACTCGCATTTCAGTAATTCACCCCAACACAAACATTTCAACACTGGGAAGCCATCTCAGGGCGGTGGAGATGGCATGATACTGTACTGCTCAGTGCCATTATATTTTTTGGTGTAATGGATACTAATTTCTTAAATTCAGCGTCAATGAGTAATCTATCTTTGAACTGGGTTGGATTGACATATATGTGCAAAAACCCAGTCTACTAAAAGACATAAATATGAAATACTGATTAATAACATTCACGTTAATTCAGATAGTCGGATCCAACGTTGGCCTTTTGAACCATCCCTGCATTCGCCCCAAGTGATTTCCGGAAACCATGGAGAACCGAACTCTAGATGGTCGCCTGGGATCTGAACCCCTGTCCTCCCTCCTATTGCCAAACCGAGCGTTACGATTGATATGAAAATAACTACAGGATGCTTAGGGGAGTGTGAAAGGGAATACACCGACTCTCAAAATGCTTTGAATTTTCTTTCTTCCTGATTTGTACGAATTTTTAAGCAAAAGTAAAAAAAAAGTAATTCTTTTAAAATTTGTAGCTTCCTAAATATTACAGGAACACCATAGTGATCTTTATGGAGTTTACGGTTTTCAAGTAGTAAGAAAATAAGTATTTTAAGAAAATGAGTATTTTTAATAAATATGATAATTCAGAAGGTAATTTCTTGCAACAGTTTTTCTCGGCGTTGTATATTTATGAATGTTTCTCGGGAAATCAACTGAGTAAGACTCTTATTTAAACACAATATTTCGACGACACCTCTGCCACCATTTCAGTAGTAGTCGTAAGACCTGAATTTTACAGTTGCGACTACACCTGAAGATGACGACAGAAGTTTGTGTAGCCGAAATATTGATGGTGGAAATACTTTTTTAAATTTAATCTACTCGTAAGGCTAAACAGAATTCTTTTTCGGATTATCGGTTTCTTTGTAGTATGTACACGAGAGAATTATGCATACCGGATAGTGAACCTGAATTAAAAACGATTTGTTATTGACTTAATTTACTGAATGTAATTTCAATGGAAATTAATACTCGGTATCTGTACGGAACCCTCAAGGTAACTCGCACATAACCGAATTTTATTATTTCACAGATATTGGATTTTTTGCTAAGTGCATTCTCTTTTGCGTTTTTCTGAACTTAAATTCAGTAGCTGCATCTCGTGTTTCTGTTCCCGTTATTCCTCATTTCTGCGGTTTCTTCCTGTCTGCTGGCTACTGCAGTACGTCGTGTTGCTAATATACCACACAGAAATGTAACTTACAAGTTGGTTCATTTACGCGTGGCTGGGGAACCACAAATTCCACCGTAACCTTGAATAAAGGAAAGGAAGGCTGCAATTTTAGTAGTAGAAATACGGGATCTGCGGACAGAATAACACAGAATAGATAGTTCGCACACTATGTCCCCTCTGTAAAACGCTCGAAAGGATTTTAAACCCTACCTGCTAAAAAGGTATCATTGGGTATGCTGACATCTTAGATGCTTGAATCACCATATTAAACCACTGAAGTTCAACCATCAAATTTAACCTCCGGCCGCCATGACTGCTGTTTATAGCCGGTTGCATATAATCAACTAGGCCTTATAAATAACATATTTCACGAGCATGATCTACATTTACAGACCGACGACTATTCTCACATTCCTCTAGCTACAGGCACGTGTGAAAGAGCGACTGCCAAACAATCGAACCATACGGAGCAGCGGATAACTCTAAAAATGAAGTAAATGATGGTGTTGCTCAATAAAATATGTCCAGACGATATTTCTAACCTAAGAAGCAAGAATCTCTGTGTAAGGGAATTTTTTACGAATTAAAATGTTGGTTACGGAAAACAAATCTGTGTGGTGTTGCGACAAATTTAAACTAATCGACGAACCATGTGGTCGGTACAAATATAGGAAAGGTATTGTTTTAAATTTATTAAAACGTTAAAACGCTTGAGAACGGCAAAATAGAAGTATGATGCGATTAATTGCCTTGCATGTGAATTATTACAAACACATAGGAAATAATAAAATTTGTTGCTTTTCTTCAGTGACATCACGTTACAGATGTAAGAGCAAATATATTGCCGAACCAACAAACCACAGCCTCCCTGCCTTGGTATTGGTTGGCAGTTTGAAAAATTCTTAAATGCCGAAAGTTAGCTATTGTAATTTTAAAGTATTCAACCACTTTTAGTTTGCTGACTGATTCTTTCAGAATGTGGTTTTGTTAGTGGTGGACAGACTATGTTGAAAAAGGAATCATCTTACAGCGAGTTCAAAATGTGGAAATGAAGGTGCTGCTTGGGAAAGGCAGGGGTTTTGTCTGGGGGGTTGTGCCTGTGAACACCATCAGTAGGTGGGGTTTCACTTGGCATGGCGTACACCTGAATAGAAAGGGCGACAGGGTACCTTGCAAGTTGTTAGCTAAAACTGTAAGGAAGCCCATTTCTAGTTATTGTGTCAGGACTGTGCTATTTTTAGTTAGGGACTGCTGGTGAGGGGGTGGAAATAGATAATCAAAGTGATAGTGACTGTAGATACATGATGGAAAAAAATACAAATGCTAAAAAAGTACATGAAGCTGCTGGAACAATAAGTGACTGGGGCAGAACTGGGAAGGAGGAAGTTAATGCTGAAAATATCACAAAGCCAGTAACAAGGGTGTTACTGATAACTGTAGGAGTAGTGAACAAAGTAATAGAATTTGTCAACTTACAAGGGGAGGGCACGACCTTGGGATTTTATTTTGGGATGAGACTTTGCGTAATAATTGTACCCCTTTAGGATGTTTACTTCCTGCAATCGTAAGTCGCAACGCTCAATTCATTCTGAAAAAAACGGCCTTTAAAAATTCAAGCCCAGCTTATATACTCGTGAAATTCCAGACAGGCCAGCAATGGAACAGCCCAGTCAGCAGCGAGCCTGCGTCATGCCTGGGCACTCTGGGTTCGAATCTCGATTTGGTCTATTATTTTTTTTTTTTCAATTTTTGTATCAACTACCCTTTAACTTAAAATATTATAAAACTATAATAGTTACAATATTTTATTGTTTAATAGACACTATTACGAATGGTAATAATAATAATATTTATTCAAAAGTAAAAAACTTTCATTGTGTTTTTTATTATTATTGATTTTATTTAATTTTTATTACAAATGTGAGATGGGATGATAATCATCATAAAACATTTAGAACAATAATTTCTTTAGCATCGAGCACAATTAATGAAAGCGGAATTTTTACTAGAACAACGGTAACATCCGAAATATAACTTATAACACTATTAATAAAATAACTTAAAATTTAATTATATTTAAAGAATATTGTAACTATTATAGTTTTAAAGTATTTTCAGTAAGTTATAGTGTTGTTAATATACTCATATTATGATTTAAAATTTTAAATTCAAGTTAATTATTCAATAACATTGAATAAAAACTTATTTAATTGTAAAAACAGAAAAATGAAAAAAATAGACGGAATCGAGATTCGAACCCAGAGCGCCCAAGCATGACGCAGACTCGTTACTGATTGGGCTGCTGCGCTGCTAGCCTGACCGGAATTTCACTAGTATATAAGCTGGGCTTGAATTTTTAAAGGCCGTTTTCTCAGAATCAACTGAGCGTTGCGTCTTACGATTGCAGGAGGTAAACATCCTAAAGGGGTACAATTATTACGCAAAGTCTCATCCCAAGGTCGTGCCCTCCCCTTGTTAATAGATGTACACGAACCACAAGTAATTATAGGAGGATAGTCTTGGTTAAAAGAAGAAGCACTATAGATTTTTCCCGTTGGTTAGAAAGTGTAGCGAAGAGAGAAACGAACAATTGGGGGAGAGATTTTCAAACTGATTAGCAAAAAGTACTACAGTTCACTGGTGTTCATAAATCATGCTCATGAGTTACTTGTGGTAGATTTCTGGGCTAGTAAAAAAGAAAAAATCAGGGTGTTAACTGCTTACTGCAGTTGATGAAGATGAAGCTGTTAGGGAGAAATGAAATTCGTATTCGGAGTTCAGAAGTGAGAACAAAATGGTCATTGGTATTGATTTAAATTTAACAGTTGTAAACTGGGTACGAAATATGAGCACTAGCATAAGGAACTGAAATTTGCAAATAACTTAATAAGAGAGCAGAACCCTACGGAACAAAACATGTTGGATATTTTCTTAATAAAGCCCAATGATAACATTGTGGGGTGTAAAGTAACTGAAGGAATAAGTGATCATGAAGCAGTTCCGATAGGTTTCAGTAGATTCAGTAAACCACTGACCAAAACTGAAGGTGGAAATAGGTACAATTTTAAAAAGGCACAGATTTCGAGCTTCAAGAAATATTTCTGGGAAAGTTACACTAAATGAAGCATGCCACAAGCACAACAGAGTCAAGGTAAGATGAATTCAGGGAAATAATAAAAATGGGTGAAGAAATAGTTATTCCAAAACAATAAATAAATAGAAGTACAGAACCTACATACCATAATAGGGAGGTGAGGAGGTTAAAAAGGAAGAGACAGCATGGTAGCAGGGAATATTTGAAACACCTAAACAATAAATTATTAATAGCAAAGAAGGTGGATAAAGATAGGTCTATGAACAGTATTATTGGTACAGGGAGACTAAATGCATACCGAGTGGGGTGGTGTAACGGTTAGCGTTCTCGCCTTGCATTCGGGAGGACGGTGGTTCGAATCCGCGTCCGGGCATCCAGATTTGGGTTTTCCATGGTTTCCCCAAATCACTCCAGGCAAATGTCGGGATGCTTCCTTCAAAAGGCCATTGCCGTATTCCTTCCCATTCCTTGCCCCCATCCTTGCCCCCCATCCTTGCCCGTCTCTAAAGACCTCGATGTTAAAAAAAGACGTAAAGCAGTTACAAAAAAAAAAAAAAAAAAAAAAAAAAAAAAAAAAACCAAATGCATCTAGAAATTTCTACGGCTATGTTAGAAACCTAAGGGAGATGTAAGGAGTTGAGGCAATTATAAATAAGGATGGAGAAGAAGTTACTGAGAATTTAGGCAGAGTAATTATTTAAGTAATTATATTAGTGATACCATTAAGGACAATGATTCAGAAATGAGAGGGTTTAAATTGGAGAACGTGTTTAATCACATGATTATAAATGAGCAGACTAAAAAAATTGCAGTTCATCCTTAGGAAATCAAAAAAAAAAAAAAAAAAAAAAAAGCTGAAAAAAAACATAAACTGGCTGGTGTAGATAATACTACTATAGATGTCTTAGAGATAGTAGGATGTGACATTGTATCTTGTCTTCAAACACTATTTAAATTGGGTCTAGATACTTGCTGTTTACCAGAGTGATAGAGTCGAAAATTTAGGCCAATCAGTTTAGCATTAGTGGTAGGAAAATTAATGGAGATATTGATATGCAACCACATTACAAATATATGTGAGGAACGTAAGTGGTTTCCAATCCGGCAACATGTCTTTTGGCAAGGATATTCATACGAATCTCTGTTAATAGGATAAATGTAAGATATTTCGGATGAAATGGACAATGGAGGCCAAATCGATAGTACTTTCGAAGGCTGTTGACAACGTGAGACATAAAATGTTAGTAAAGAAGGTAAAAATTATTGAAGTGAATGAGAAAGTGATTTGCTGGGTAGAAGAATTCTTGAAAGGTAGAAAGAAAAGGGTTAGCGTAGGAAATGCAGTACCAAAAGAAGTGGAAGTGAAGATGGGATTGCCACAGTGTCGCGTATTGGGACCATCGTTATTCATTATTCTAATGAATAACTCTATTGATGGTTTACTGTCAGAAGATAGGGTGTTTGCAGGTGACAAAATGCTATATAGTAGAAAAACGGTAGAGGACTGTAAACAGCTGTAGGGTGACCTGAACAGAATATCTAACTAGGTTGGTAAACATGAGATTATAATAAATGCAAAAACGTGTCAGATTATTAGGTACAGAGATAAAAAATAAAACTAAAGATTGATTATGGTTATAAGATGGGAAAAGATCGCTTGTTGAAGACTTGGAAATGTAAATATCTTGGCATAACATTTGATAACAAGCTTTAAAGGATAGGATTCATTGGATTGAAAAGTTTCAAAATCCTGCTCCTGTTGGAATGAATGTTGAGGGTATGTACGTGAGAAATAAAGGAACTGGGTTACAAAACTTTGGTCAGACTGTTGCTTGAATATGGTGGTGCAGTAAAGGACACAAATTTTAGGTATCAAATGCAGGAGTTTGAAGTGTATTGGTTAATTGTACCTTCTTTTAATTTTACTCAATTATATTTAATCTGCATAGCGAGACAACTTTGTGTATTACATAACAGAGACAATATACATGAATAAACTAAGTAAAAGATATTCACACTGATTAGTCACAGATATTGTTCTGAGCAAGTTTCTAAGGACAATCTTTGAGATAAACAATTTATTCTACAGATCATATATAATCTCAGGGCGTCTCGGGATTACAAATATTAAAAACAACACACACAAATAAAATTACATTTAACTCACAGCGTTTCATGCGCCAGTCCAAATCCCATGGTTAAATTTTCCTGCATAGACCGATAATACTCAAAACGCAGATTCCTTAATCATTCGATCTTGCCCACCACTTCTTCACTCTTCTCTGTAGCACGTGATGCTCTTCTGTTCGTTATTCTCAGAAAACATTAAAAGTTTCATACAGTCACAGATATCATAAAAATATTTATTTATTGGCTTTTGGTTTCCTGACCATACAGCCATCCTATGTATACAATTTTACATTATGTATTTGCAGATACTAATACTAAGCAGAGTTAACATGACATATACCAGGGGTGGCCAACCGGTCGATCGCGATCGACCGGTCGATCGCGGCTATTAGTCCAGTCGATCGTGGCAAGGTAGCTCACTTTTGTTTTCAGCGTGCGATGGACAACAGGCGGGAAGCGTGTGGGACGCTGTCATTCCGTCAGTTGACGACAGGGGTTAGTGGAGTTACGACGTCAACTTAAATGTAAATCACTAATTAGACTCTGCATCGCGCCTTATACACAATGGATAAGTGGTTGAAGTGAAATGCGAATAATGTTCACTCGCTATAGCTGTGGCCACACCTATTGCCGGCGCGCCGTTACCAAACCGTGCGCTTAATAGTTGTATTATGTCATTTCGTTAAGAAAGTTAGGTTAGTGCAGATGCATTTAAAATAATTGGAGGTTTTAAAAGACCTGTTATTTATTATTCTATTACCTGCGCAGAAAAAGAAACATAATTGATTTTTTTTTTAAATTATTTTCTCGATAGACCAAGGAAACTTATTGAAATACTTTTATTTTATTTGTGACTAAAAATCCACAAGCAGGTGTTAAATTTTATTTTCAGTTTGTATATTTAGAACTAAAATCAAAATTGTATTTTGTTATCCTCTGCACTGAAAAACTTGCATAATTAACGACAAATTTATTTTTGATATATTTTGACTATAGATTTAAAATTGCCGAAAACCAAAAATTTATATATAGAAAAAAGGTATGGCCATTGCTATTTTCAGTTTATAAAAATCAACCATTATATAATAATCAAAAATATTATATCTTACTCATGAATATTATTAGAAAGTCCAAATGTTTTTAAGCAAAATTAATAATATCAGAGTAATACAGTAACTTACTACCAACAATAAAACAAATTGTATATGGTGTATATGAGTTTGGTGTTTTAAATAACATTAACAAATGTTTAGTTTATTAAACTTTTAAGTACAAGATATTAAAGTTGCACAACAATTGATTATAAGTTTAATGCGTAATATGTTAAATGTTCTTTAATATCTTACTTGTCATCATTCATCTCTATCAATACCTTGTTCCTCATCATCTTCCACTTCTTCGCTGCTCTCGTCTTCTGTCGTTGAATCTTCGTTGAGGTTGATTATGAGAGGCTCCATTACATTGTTTCGGAACACTTCCTTCTCGAGATCTTCTTTTTGCAGTTTTTTGGTGTGATAAACACATTTCTGCCACTGTTCGACCGTGACGATATCCAAGGCTTTATGCAACACACTTTCGACATCGGTCATTTTAAAAGTGTTGTTTTTCTCCGCCACTTCTCACTGACTTTGGCCAAAATGAACTTTATAGGATTCTACTGGCAATGATAAGGGTGTTAGCGGACTACTTCATGCCCTCTTTCATTTGCAATTAGATCCAACTCATACACCGGTTCTTCTTTATTCATGCGGAACTTCTTTGGCACCTCAGCTCTCGTCTCCGTAGGCAAATAGGAAATTTTCTTTTCTGTTAGCCAAACAGCTACATCAGCGTTCGGTGTTTTGATTGTTGGAGCTCGATTTATCACAGCCGATTGTTATTTGGCGTTGTCCATGATGAGTATAGAACTTTCCTCCAAAACATTCTAAAACCTGTTGAGAAACCAATCTTTAAACGTCGTTGTATTCAGTTATAAGTGATAATATTCAGATTTGTTGGTTTTACTGCATCTGTGGACCAACTTGCTTTACTGGAGAATGCCAGTCTTTGCTGACCCCACATGCAAAACAATCAGCATTGCCCCTTTTCCGACAGGTATCTTTAGGCCCGCTCATTGGCTTGAAATCTGCCAGATATTTTTTAAAGAATGGTTCTGAGTTACTCAAGTTTGATCCAAGTAAAAAATAGGTCGCGTGTCACCTAAGCTACGTATGGAGCTCATTTTCCTCAAAATTTTGATTCTAGAGGCCACTATATAGTTTCCCTCAAGCAAAAATCACCTACCATCATTTTGGCGTCTGTATTAAAAACCTATATTGTCTTCCAGATCGTGCAGATCCTGTAAAATTTATCTTCTCTTTTAATTCTTTCTGACGTAGTGTACTCATCACGGTCATATAATTCGTGTACTGTCCTCCTGACAATGTCCCTGTCAAGGTTGCTAAGTTTTGTTAGAGTGCTGTATTGTTTCATATTTTTCTCTGGAGAAACAAAGTAGGTTATTTTCCCTCACGATACACGCGCTGGACAGTTCTCAAACCGACACAACAAGCAAGGTGCAGTGCAAACAGTCTGTACATTCCCTAATTTTTTTCGCAATGTGGTCTTTTCTTGCGGTAACTAATCATTACAGTTCATCACTATCAAGTACGTACATACTTCTCAAGTCTTTTCTCACCAGCGTACATATAGATGACAAAATTTCACCATCATTGTCCACAAGAAGTTTGAAATACTTATACACATTGTGAATGATAGATTTATTCTGCCGGCGAAACTCTGTCTTCTTTAGCCGCAGTGGTTCTGCTGTCAATGACATGCGTCTTGTTGGAGTTGTTAGTCCCGAAACACCTGGAGTAGGAGAATAAGTCTGTTCCCGAGTACCCACTTTTAGTAGCACGATTCTCTTGCTACATTACCCTAATTATAAATTTCTGCACTTTTTGTTCGGTAAATTATTACACTAATTTACTATAATTAATTAATACCTAAAACTAATTATTTAAATCGCACATCACTAAAAATCAAAACATCCTCTCTCTAGTACGCTCACCCTCACACTGACACACTTTCTAATTCCCATTCACAGGTTAACACATTTTTTGTCTGTTGAAACGGAGGTGGAAGGTTTGGGGGTGGGTTGCGAACCGTTGCCGCTCGTACTAGGCAATTTTCAAGTGATAGAAAGAGCGCGCATCGCGAGATTGTTCTCAAGTGCGGCAATAGCGCGTTCACACACCCGCCAATTCATTTGGCCACAGCTATAACTTTGTGCCATCTTAACGAAAATATATTTAATTTTCACTCATTGGTAGGATATTTCTACTTTTATTATTATATGCATTATGTTATTAATATTTTAATTTTATTTTTGTAGATCCTTGAAAAATGTACTCCAAAGAAATCAAAAACTTATCACTTTCACCAAGAATGGGAACTGGATTACTTCTTTACTATAGGTGAAAGAAAAATGTTGCTGCTTAATATGCAATACATCCGTGGCCATACCGAAAAAAGGAAATTTAGAGCAACATTTAAACACAATGCATAGAAAGTATCAGACTTTCCAACTAACAGCGAAATAACAAGGAGTAAATCGCAAGCACTGAAATCGCCATTAACAGTGCAAGGAAACATGTTTTCTAAGCCTATTGAGCAAAGCAAGGCTGCAACTGAAGCTTCTTTCCAAGTAAGCTACAGAATTGCGCAGAAGTGCAAACCTATTTCCGGTGAAGAATACATCAAGGAAATTTTCGAAGCAGTGTCAGTTTCGCTGTTCGTGAATTTGAAAAATAAAAATGAAATTAAAGAAGCTATTCATGGTTTACAGCTGTCTCGAAATACTGTGATGCGCCGTATAGAAACGATGAGTGAAAACAAACGAACAACTACAAAGAGACATCGTCCGCTGCGTTGTTTTTCGCTACAACTTGACGAGTCAACAGATATTACTGATACTGCACAATTAGTTATTTTTATCCGGATGGTCTCTGAAGATTTCTCACCGAAAGAAGAACTGCTAAGTATGATTTCGTTGAAAGGAAGAACTCGTGGCCTTGATATATTAACGGAATTCAAAGCATATATTAGCAAGATTAAGCTGCCTTTGTATAAACTCGTGTCAGTGACAACTGATGGGGCACCTGCAATGACAGGTATTCATAATGGTTTTGTTGCTCTTTGTCACAAAGATGAAGACTTTCCAGACTTCATTAGTTACCACTGAATAATTCATCAAGTACGGGCTAGTCAGAGACTAAACTCAAAACAAGTAATGGATATTTCTTTCAAGATAGTAAATTCCATAAAAGGAAAATCTCTCCAAAGGCGACGTTTTAAACAGCAATTAGATGAGAAGGAATTAGATTTGACATTGCACACTGACGTAAGGTGGTTGAGTCGAAGCAAATTTTTGCAAAGATCTCGAGATCTATTGGACGAAATAATAAAATTTCTTGAAGAAAGGGCAACTGCTTGATTTAAACTGGCAATGTGATTTAGCATTTTCAGCAGATTTTACTGTAAAACTGAGTACTTTAAATCAGTAATTACAAGGCAAGAATAAAACATTAACAGAAATTATGAGTTCTGTGCAGCATTCCAAAGTCAAACAGCGTATTTAATAGTTGACATCGAAAATAAACATCAAGGATCATTTGGAAAAAACATCCTACCTACAATTTCATTCCAGACAAGTACATGGCAGAAATTAAGGCAGTGGTATCAGACTTCAAAATTCCCTTTAGTGATTTCAAAAAAATTGAGAAGTTGATGGAATTCATCAGTTATCCGTTTAATAATTCCATTTATCACAGTGATATCAATGAAATGGTTAAAAAATTTCCAGATACATTTCTAATGGACCACATGATATTTCAAAACGAAATTATTACTCTGCGCTGCGACATATTTCTAAAAGCAAGGTCATCCTCAGGTCTAGATTTCTGGGCATTGGTTTCCAGAAATGTGTTGAACAATTGCATTCGTGTTTTGGTTCAACATATTTATGTGAATCACCATTTTCATACTTAAAACAAATAAAAAATAAACACCGTTCTCGCTTGACAGACCCTCATATACTGGATTCATTAAGGTTGGCAATTTCCAAATATAAACCTGATTTTGCTAATCTGGCGGAAGATGCTCAGACGCAATGCTCACACTAATATAAGTAAGTAGTTACTACGAATAATTTTAGATATTAGGTATTCCCATTTAATAAAATAAAAAATACTACATAATTGTGTACTGAACTATACTGTTTCATTTAAGATTTCAAGACGTATGTAATAGGTAGATCGCTTAGGGTTTCGTCAGTAAACAGTAGATCTTTGGCCTAATCAAGTTGGCCACCCCCTGCTGTAGAATGTATAGTCAGATGACTATCCAAAATTGACACTGAAACAAATCCAAGAATACTTACTTCTTTCAGGTGATTCGTTATACAAACTAAAACGATAGTTATGTTACGCAAACATTGAATACACGTCTTTTCACATTTCTAAAACATACGTAGTAACTACAGCATAAAATATAACATATTTGCACAAAATATTAATTTCGAACGGGTCTTAGGACAGAAAACATTTCAACTATTATACAGAAGTTCAACAGTATTGAATAATAATAAATACAAGAAAAAAAATCATTGCATGCTGTGTATTACCCACTATTACAGTTTGCGAAAGTGATACGCAGTTATCTAAATTAACTGATATAAATTTGCTGGTAAGACATTTTCAGCGCCATTGACTTTTCAGACTCTTTGCTCTAACGCGCGATTCTTTTGGTTTCTCAACTAAAATCTATTTTGTGGGAACTCATACCTGGAAAAGAAAACAAGTTGTTTAAAAAATGCTATCGGTAACTTTAGAAAGCATAAATGAAATCTTCTACGTCCAAAACTATAAAAATAGTAACTAAATTAAATTTAGCATCACCAATCTAATTTTCACTCACCACTAATAAGAACAACTGCCAGAAGCATATGGAACATACTTGATCTTTTTGTTTTTATTTTTTTAAATACGAAA
>JARYHS010014890.1:0-42000 GCA_031002005.1 Vandiemenella viatica
AAGGTTGTATTCCAAATAGATAATTGCATTGTTTCATTTGTGTTATTTTCATGTGTCACTGCTGCTGTTATTTGTGGTTCATTCCCATGAACTATTTTTAAATTGCTATGAAGTATCATTTGTTTCCTTGAGTTATATGTGTCTAGAAATATCCAAAGGAAAGATAAAGTAGACCCATCACTCACCAAAATTGAATGTTGTTAATATAGCCTCACAGCATTTCTTCCGTATTAATTCATTTTTTATCCATATTATTATTTTTTGTTATTTTGTACAGTCTTTTCCAGAGGTTATAGTTTACCATAATTATTGATTGTTTACTTCTCTCCCCCTCTCCCTTTTCCCACCTTTTTACATATCTGGCTTAAGTCATGTAGTGAGTTTTGGTTTGTACACGTCTCATCCTCTTGCCACATGTCTTACCAGTATATATTTATTTATTTATATCGTATGGCAGAAGAAATATAAAAACAGTAATTACATTGACTCACAATAAAATAGAACTAAGCATGGATTTTACTACAGACTGATGTCCAACAATTTCAGCCATTCAATTGCTTCTGAGGTTGCTTCGACCAGTATACATTAACAAAATTTATACTGATATTGTAAAGTACGTTAGTGTTTATGTGTTTGTCATGCAACCCCCCCCCCCCCGCCCCTCCTTCATCTGTGGTGAATGGTGGATTTACTTTCCCTGTCCTCCCTTATTTTCATTCAGTAATTGTAGGGTTAGAAATAATGTAATGACTAAGGTGTGTTCATACCAGAAGTTTTTCAGTTCCTGCTAAGTGAGAAATTAGGAACAGTTTTTCTTAGCTTTTCTTACTTTCTCATCTTGTAAGTAGTTTACAGTTTTCTAAATTTTACAGCAGTAAAGAAAAAAAATGATTTTGGCTACAAAATATCGTAAATAGTTTTGATCTATATTTTGCAGAACAACCTTCAAGTAGCAGCATATCAACAACTACATCAAGTGTAACATCAATGACTTCTTTAGAACAAGAAGAGAGCAAAGGAGGTGATTCTGTATCAGATTATGATGAAACATGGGACACAGAGAACTGGGGTGACATGGAGGTTACTATAATGTTTTTAAGCATGTATCTAAAATTCTAGGCTAGCTAATTAACATTTCTGTAGTCAAAAATTTTATGAGCTGCATATTCAAGGAAAGTTACTATGGCATAATTTATTTATTTATATGTCTAACATAATTGTTTGATTAAAAATATAGAGCCAGTCTACATCAGTTATAAGTTGGCCATTGTAATATTGATACTATACTATACTACTACTCGATATCGGCAAGGTGTAAAGCCAGTAAGTTACTACACAAACAAATGGGTTTCTATTGTTCAAATGGTTACATCAAATTCTTAATTTGTTTTAATTGTTGAAACGGATCATGGTGTGCCAATGGTAATGCTCTGGCCTTGCATTTATGAGGATGTAGGTTTGGTTTGAATCTCCATCTGGGTATCAAGATTTGGACTTTCCATGGTTTCTCCAAATCACTTCAGGGGAATGCCAGGATGCTTCCTTCAGTCGGCCATCGCTGAATTGGCTATTCGACTATTTTTGAAAATGGCCTTAAATAGTTTATTGATACACTTTATTTACAGAGTACTAATTATTTTTTGACAAAAGTGCTTATTTTACATAAAATTCAACGTTAAAATTTAGATTATTTGAAAGCCCACCAAAACGCTCCTTTGCTGCCTGGCATGGGCCAATGACACTCGTGACGTCACATGCCAGCAGGCACTCAATCTACGTAAGTAATGTTTGGTTTGTTTCCCTGAATTTGTGTATAAATTGTTGGAAATATGGTTTATAAATAGTGTATAGTACATCAATCTACAACCGCAACAATAAAAACTCTCCAAATAAACATAAGTGTTCCCGCATTAGCTGAAATAGGAAAAAAAGTCACTGCAACTTGCTCATAGAAACCCAGACGACATTGCGACTAAGTCGCATATCATTTACTGTGAATATAATTTGCACCATAATTTCTTTGAGATAATGTAGTACGCTGTTTAAGGCAAGTATCAGTAAAGTTAGGGTTCTTAGATTCGATACTCGCTTTGGAATATGTTTTGTTATTTGTGAGCGTTTTCTTTGGATATTAGTTGCTGTTGATAGCGCTGCATATTCTTTTTCTAAAATCCACCAAAACATTAATTTTTTTTCTGAATGTTTCACAAATTTTTGGATAGCAAGAGTATTATAAATGTTTGGGACATAACCAAAAAAGACTTCAAAACTGAAACTGGACGTTATTTGCACACCGATAGCATTTATGTCAGAAAGGCAACATTCAGTTGTATCATCACGTGAAAATTCCAACAAAAAGTATTCAAAGCGTTTCGGAATTGTTGCAAGTTTAGCGTGCAATGTTATTGTTAAAATAAATTCACCACCGAGTACTTGGGTTTTGTTGCAGTGATGATGAATCTCTGGTATATTTAAAAATTAAAAGCACAGGGTGGCCACAGACCTGGAAAATATGGAATTATCAGGGAATTTAAAGCCACCTTGAAATATCATGGAACTATCGGGAATCCAAGTAATTTATAAAATTATCAGGGAATTTTAATTGCAACAACCCAAAATTTGAAAATTTATTTTAATATTGAACTTTTGCATTAAATAATTCAGCTTATAAATTTTCGACATAAAATAGCCAACAAAAACCGCATTTACACTAGCAACTTGCATCTCGTCTTGCGCCTCATCGAGATACAACGACGAGATGTTCGTGCGCGAGAGCTAACATGAACTCTCTCTGGAACTCGGCATTTGAAATTATATTTTTTAAAAAAGGTGGATGACATCTAAATCATGTAAACTCGGAAGCTATATTTTTACTGAATAAATCAGCAATCGTAGAGGAGTAAGTATATAAGGATGTTTTTATGTTTCACTAAACAGTTTTACAATTTCAAGCAAAGTTTGAAACAGATGTTCCAAAAAAATTAAATTTGTGGAGAATCTTCGAAGTCCTGTAGAATGTCTTAAGCTGGTTTTGAACTTCTTCTGAGAAAAATTGAAACTTTAATATCAAAACAAAAGCCCAGATTCAATATACCAATGCCAGCAAAAATGTGAATAGCGATAATTATATGGCTTTACAACTTTTTTTTATTAATGATATAAGGGGAATTAAAGCAGGAACAAAATAATATGTAAGATCCTAAATAGATCTCTTTCAAATGATGAATCGATGTGACAGTATAAACATCGTGCTCGTGCCTTTGACTTGCTCCAAATAAACCGCTGCCAAGGCGAGCGGCACAGGCAAGCAACCACACAAAGTGAACCAACACGATTGCATGGTTTATACAAAGTCGTGTTCATGCTATCTTGCGTAGACTCACGGAAACTTACTCGAAAGTGTTAACTCGGCAACAGAAGAAATTAAAAATGGAACAAAAAAAGCTACAATAACTGAACCAGAAGATTTGAAAAGAAAAGTGTAGCAAATGAAAAAAGGCATAAAAAAGCTAAGCTGTTGACTGAGTCAAGTTTCTGATGAACAATTTTAAAATCTTCAATTATTTTTGTCCACCAAATATTGAAAGATTACTAATTTGTTTTATTTCATATTAGTCATTTGACTTATCTTATTTTTGTGCTACTCATTTTTAATTATGCTTCATAAGATTACTAAATTAGTTATAATATTTTCAAATAACATTCTTAAACATGTTTCTTTTTCTGTTAATTTTTTTAGTTTTAACCAGATTTAATTATTTAGAATTAAAATCTAACTAAAACTTTAAATATATTAACCATGCAAATAAAGTTTCTAAATCAGGGAAAAATATGGCAAATTTCTCTGGAAAACCTGGAAATATCAGTGAATTTTTAAATCATTACCTTGTGGCCACCCTGATGCAGGAGGTTATCTTTTTATAAATGTTTTCTTCTATAACAGCAATTTATGTTTCAAACGGTTGCATGACGTTTTTTGACTCCTTCTAATAAAAACATGATTCTGTAAAGCAACAAACGGCAAACAGAAAAAAAAAAAAGTACACATGAAAAAAATATTATCCTAATCAAGGTTCAAATAAAGGATCTTCAAATTCCTATAGCATTCTTTAACCCTGCAGCTACCTGGGCACCATGGCATCGTTACTTTTCTTCTCATTAATAGTGAACACTTAAACATCACAGTTTCTACGTGCGTTGAAGTGAATGCGGTCGGTAAATAAATCTTATATCTTTAAACGAGCAATTCTTGTATATATATATATATATATATATATATATTTCGGAAACGGCTGTGACGATTTGGATGAAATTTGGTATTTAGATAATGTTTTGACTTTTAAGATTACCTGAATAGTTGTCTTCCCTACTAAAAAGCGAGTTTACAAAATATGAACAATTTTGTCACTCCGTATATCGAAAACGGCACTAGCGCCATCTCGTAGACAATTCAGGTACCAGAAAGCCTACAAATAGAGTTTCTTTGATTCCAAACAATAAGTAAACGAACAGTTCTTGTATACTGGCTGACCCCTGGAAATATTAGCACTGCAAGTTCAATTGTAAAACATTTAAAAAGAAAGATAATTAAAAATTTATCAATGGTTTTATCAGAGGTGATAACTTTACAGAAACTTCTTTGAAATTAATATTACCGGTACCAGTTATAAAGTAATCATCGTTTACTTTTTGACTATAAATAGTGGTTGTTAGTTAGCCTTTAAATACTACCACCTTAATTATAAAACATCTTTCGATTTCTGTTCAATATACAAGATTTCGAGTAGAGTTTGATAATAAAGTACATAATTAAATATTAATACATCTACAAATTCCTGAAAAGCCGCGTGCGAGTGCACATACGAAAAAACGGGTTCTGATAAATAGAATCTTGCCTTTTGAATCATCTGACCTTGTGCTTTATTGTTTATAACGAAGGTTACTTCTTATGGGAATTGTTTTATTATCATTTTGAAATGCTGATCAGAAGATGTGAGATTACTGCGAGGTATGAGCATAGTTTTATCGGAGTGAATAAATATAGCACAGATGATGTTCTATTGACGTCACAACCTGATGATGAATTCTCATAGTACTCGATGAAACATATCGAAAATAAATAATAAATTTTCTTGGTTTTCGAGATATAACATGTCAAAAATCAGTTATAGGTATAGTTCCTTGTGCTTTTGGCGACGTTTCTTTTGGTCCAGGCCGTATTTCAACCTAACAAAAACCACTAGGTACAAAATAAAACATTGAAAGTACATTTCCACCATATAGACATAGTACTTTTGGTGAATTTTTTCTGGTCCAGGACAGATCTAATCCTAACCTCTTCACTTTTGAGATATAATATCCCCAGAACTATGTGAGATATCAGAAATATAAATTCCTTATTTTCGATTTGTCTCGACGAGTTTCATACGAATTCATCAAACTTGGCTATGGCGAAATTTGTCTTCTGGTTCAGGTCGCATTTCAACCAACCACGTCAATTTTGAGATACGATATCTCGAGAACTAAGCGAAATATTTAAAAAAATATATTTTTTACCTTCAATTTTGCTCCAAGGGTTATCGTAGAATCCTTTGAATTACCACAAATCTCGCACCATTAATTAATACCAAACTGGCATTAAAATTTCTGTTTAACATATTAATAGAATTTTTTTTTTTGTTAAAGCAATTTGTGAGGCCGTCTCGCAAATGGATCTAGCGATTTGGATGAAATTTCACATGTAGATAACGTTTTGATTTTCAAGTTTTTAACACGATTTTTTTTTTAAAAAAAAAAAGGAGCAACTTTTGTATTTGGTTTCTTGAAAACGGCTCTAACCTCATTACGTAGAAGGTTCAGGTACCAGTAAGCCTACTGATGTTAGTTAAACTTCTCTTTGGTTAACTGTGCACCTCAAAACGCCTAGGAAGCCTTCAAGCCTTATACTTTAATCAAAATTTACTCGAAATCTTGGATACTGAACAGAAATCGAAAGATACCGAGCGAAGATCGGTCACCCAGGTACTGAACAATAAATTCAGTTTCATTGGGAAAAAAAACTTTATTTACCTATAATTATTTATCCGCAGTTAAGAAATATTGTCCATAAAATCCAGTTATTTAACTGTTGTGCTTACCTTATACTGCACTTGCAGTTTTCTCGTAAATATCTGCTAAAACAACTAACTTAATTTAAAATTTTAGCCATTCTTATGAAGGATTTCTGTTAATCTCTAACTTCCAGTTTAAATGTAAATGATTCTCGAATTGAAGTTATTACATTTTCAAGCTCCATACAATAAAAGTCAGTGGTTTTTTCTATAGCTAGTCCGACACATAATTTACGGTATTTTTCCGCTGTAAGCTTCTACAAATTGTTCTTCATTTTACATTCAACACAAAATTTCATTATTAACAAGAGATATGCAGCAACAAATAGTTGAAAACTTGGATAGCGGGAAACACCATACACAGCCGTAGCGTCTACCGGTGACGTCACTAAAGCGATCTCCAATCCCAGAGCATTTTCAGTCACGTGACAAGAGGCAAGAAAAATTTGATTTTTATTACGCTTTTTTAATTAAAAACAATCCATCTTTCTTTTCAAATTTAACAAAAATGGCTTCCTTAAGCATTAATCTACGTGAATGATTACAATTTGTAATATATTTTGAATACTGTCAAATAGCCTATTCTTTCCTGTTCCTAATCCCCAGTCTTTTGCTACCTTGAGCAAACTTGTTGTTGATGAGGATTAAAGCCATAAAGAAAAAAAATTGTTCATCTAAGAACAAGTATGCAGTTTTAGCTGTACAACTTACTGAAATGTTGACTAGAAAGTGATGATGCTGTATTCTTACCAAAAATTCAGTATCATAAACTATTTTACAATACTGATAGGAATTATGTGATTGTTACAGCCCAATGAGAATTTTTATATTTTCTGTAATTATCCTTATGTAGCTTCTAATGGAAATCATGTATGGCACTTTACTCTACAAACCTAAAGAATAAATATCCTGGAAAATTCCTGAGAAAACATCTAATTATATTAGCTGAAACTTCAGTTCCAGTTTGGCAGAGAAAGAACATTTCATAGTATTGTCATATATTACCCGTTTACCAGATTTCAATGATACAGTGAAATTTACTTCAAACCAAACCAGCTTGTACAGATTAAATAAGACTTCAAGAATGACAAATTCCAATTCCCATATGGGAGCTCCAAATTCAACCTGAGCAAATATTAACACCAGAGCCTACACTTCAAGCACTTAATGGCTCATCTATAAGAACAACTTTGAGCTCCTTAAGAATTACTTTTCGTTCCTCTTTAACCAACTTCGGTATTGAATAAAATGCACACATTCATCCAGAACCATTAAGTGGATCATTCGATCTGTCAGTTAATGAACTAACTTATATTATCTGTACGAGTTGTGAAACTCAGAAGTTAAAGTTTTTGAACCCCATACCTGATTCAACCTTTCATAAGAAATGGAATAGAATGGTCATTAACATCTTTCTGCAGTTAGTAACATTTAAGTTACTCTCATAAGCTTGTGCCGGCTTGTGGTCATGGTCATATTTTCCCTTCCATGCACCTCTCTTAATTCTTCCATCAATATCTTCCTAAAACAATGAGGCTTTAAATCAAAATATTGTATTTTTGTGGTATATTGTATACTCATTGCAGACTTCTACTTTGGTTATTTTCCCTATTCTTTGTTATTTATATTGACTAAAAGCTTTTCCTTAGTATTAGAAAATCTGAGCAAAGATTTAGGGAGGTAATATTAAATATAAGTATGTGAATAAATAATAAGTGCTGGATCTACTGGCAGAGCCTTTTCAGAGGCCACGGGGATCTCTGGTAACAGTAATATTTTGGTAAGGTATCTTATTGTGCTTGTAGCTTGTCCAATCATGGGGAAAGTTTCCTGTATGATAGTTCTGAAATATATATTTGTGGCTTGATGCATGCTGCAACTTTTATAGCGAGATCTGCTGCATAATAAGATTCTTTTCATTGTGTGGTGTGTATTTGTAGACAAAAATATTCTGAAATTTGTGTGGAAGGTACTGGGTAGGATTTTGGAGAGAAATATATGAATTTCAAGTAATAAATATACAGGGTGATGAAAACAGTGTTACTGTCAGTACAAGATCATGGAGACTGCAATGGGAAATGCTAGTTTAGTATAGTTGTGGGAATACCTGCAAAGTGGTTCTTCAATAGAACAGATGTGTCTGCCAAGCATTACCTTACTTTGGTATGGAGGGGATTGCAACTGCTGAAGTGGAGGTATCGCAAATTTGTGCGCGGATGTTAACAGTGTGTGTAGGTTACCGTTTATATGGAAATGCCCACATCATGTGTATGTATGCAACATATCCGATAATGTATTTGGAAATAAAAGAGAAAAATTGTGTAAAGAATTAAACGAGTTAAATATATGACAGAGTATACAATGGAGACTTTATATGTGGCAGCAGGGAAAGGGGGGGGGGGGGAATAGTCAGAATGGTTCAATGGCACTGGGGGTCTGGCAGTGAGGAATCTCTGTATGCAAAGAAATGACATAATCAGTGCAGGTAAGAAGTGTGGAGGTTGAGGAGTGTGAACTGTGGGCAGATGTTGGAGGAAGTGTGGTATGTGTTTAGTCACATGGTCCTATATTCTTGAGGAATGTCATAGTAAAAAAAATTGTTTTTGTCTTTGTGGAGTATTTTTTTGTCACTGTTGCTCATCTCCCTTCAAGTTTGGCACATGGTGTGTATATTTTACCTTTCCATATAAATATTGCCTCATGGCATTTCCTCCTACTCCATTGTTGCTTTAATTTATGAGAGAGATTCAGCACAAGATGGGTAGGAGGTGTGGGATGAGAGAGCAGATTTGTAGGGGATGGACAGACATAGCCAGATAGCTTTCACTATAGCACAATGCTTGCACAGGTGCTTTTGTGCATAATTTACCTGCTTGTGTTTATATTCTTTCAGGATCCCATGTATGTGATGAATCCAGTTAGGTAATGAAATGTAGAGGATTATGTTGAGATCATTGTCATTATTCTCCAGCTCCAGTCTCATGGGTGCTCACCACTTCTGTCCATTAACAGCTGATGTTCTTGAATAGTCCTCGAATCATGCCCTAAGTCTTCTAATTCCTTCTTATTTGGTCTATCCATTTCTTTTTGGGCCTTCCCACTCATCTTTTCCCTTGGATGTTCATATTAAAGTAGCCCATTGCTCTTATTTCTTCCTCCAACCTGTGAACATGTGCATACCACCTCAGGCGAGAACGCTGTAAAAATTTTGTCACACTGATGTTTATACTGGCCTCTGCATGATTGATTACGTTCCTTACTTTGTCCTTTCATGTTCCTTGAAGCATAGTATGCACATACTTCATTTCAGAGGCTTGAAGTCTACTATTGTCTCTTATGGGTAGGGTACATGTTTCTTGTGCACAAGTCAGTATGGGGATGTAATATGTTTTGAATAGTTTATATTTACACTTTCTGAGCACTTTGTTGTTGCACAACAGAGTTCTCACCATGTTAATGTCACATTATTATTTCTGTTTGTAATCTCACATTCACTGGTGTTGTTTTTACTCGGAGTACTGCCAAGATATTTTAATTGGTCTACATTTTGTAGTTGTTAATTGTTCAAGTAAATATTCACATTGGAAGTCGTTGTAGATGTTGCCATGACTACCATCTTACTCTGACCAATTTTCAGTTCATACTTCTCAAACTGCTTGTTCTAAGCCTCCAGCTTCTTTTGCAATTCTTCTGCACTTTCACCCCAAATCATGATTTGGGTTCCAAAAAGGATCATCATAGAAATGGCTATATATTCATTTTTAAATAAAACATTTGAGAAACTGAATAATAAAATGAGCCTTGTAGGAATAATTTGTGATCTTGCAAAAGCATTTGACTGTGTAAATCATTAATTACTTTCGTAAAAAAAAAATAATTGAATACTGTGGTGTTTACAGAACCGCAGGTAAATGGTTTAAATTAGGGGTGGCCAACGCGCAGAACCTTGAACATTTTTCATCACACTTTTACGAAATACATGTTATATTTCATTTTTTGTGTTATGTATTTCTCTACAATATGCGTATAGTATAATTATTGTTATATTAACTATGTTTGCATGTAAGAATAATATTAAACACAATAATAACTCAAGTTTCAATTTTTCACTCCAAAAATACGTCTCTAGTGGGGATATATAATTTTATATGCGGCCCGCGGGGTTATGATTCACTTCCAAAGTGGCCCAAAAGGTCATTTGGGTTAACCACGCCTAGTTTAAATCATACGTGGAAAGTCGAATGCAAAATGCTTCCATTTTTGATTCTGAAATAAGTAAAGATGCTTCATCAGACTGGGAGAAAATAAAACATGGAATTCCACAAGGCTATGTCCTAGGACCCCTTCTCTTTTTGTTACACAACAAAGACCTTCCTGGAAACTTATCCAGTAAAGTTAAGAGTGTTTTATGTGCACATGACACTAACCTGACAGAGAAAAACACCAAACAATAGTTTAATGCAAATGAAGTACTTAGTGGAGTAGAAAATTGGTTTAAGGCAAATTCATTAAAATTAAATTTTGAAGAAATGCATTATATTAGGTTTAAAACAAAAAATTATGCACAGCCGGATTTACATATAAACTATAAAAATAACACAATCTTAGAAACAAAGAATAAAACATTCCTTGGTATTAAAATAGATGAGGAAAACTGTTGGTATGAACATATCACTTCACTAATGAAGAAGTGAAGTAGTGCCACCTTTGCAGTACGAACACTTTCTCTACCAGCGGGTCTAGAATTAATGATACAGGTGTATTTCTCATATTTTCATTCAGTGATGTCATATGGCATAATTTTATGGGGAAAATCTTCACAAAGTAAAAAAGTTTTAATAGCACAGGAAAGAGCTATTCAGTATTCTTACAATGACTTCTCAGTATATATATTCTCTCATGTGCTTTGTCATAGAACATTTTAACCTGTTTACATCTAATTCACAGGTACACAATTTCAATACAAGAAACAGAAATAACTTGCACAAATACAAACATCTATGTCATTAGTACAAAGAGGAGTTAATTATTCTGGGATACATCTGTTTAATAAACTTCCCAAGAGTATAAAACAGTTTGCAGATAATAAAGATATAGTTAAAGAAAAACTGAGAGATTATCTTATTGGCAGCTCCTTTTACTCCATTCAAGAATTTGAACAGAATAATTAATTGTTTTCAATATGACCTTTTACAAAACTCAGTTGTAAAAATTAATGTTTATTTTTATTCTTTTTACTTGTCTCTGTAACGAATAATTGTTTTCACCATGATTGTGACTCATATTGTATGTATGTGTATTAACCATGGTTTCACGTCGCAGAGGTCACATACATACATCTTTAGTGGAAATATGAAAATGCCCCAGGTCAACCACTTTCTACCACCATATCTCCCACACCCCCACAGCTACTGACATCTAACCTCCTTAGTGCACGATGGAAGACTCGATGCTACCACACACAAATACAAATGGTCTCTGCTATGTAGTTGTGGCAGGAAAGAGAAGTATATGGACACACATGTCTTTGGTCGAAGTATGAAAATGCTCTGCCTTGACCACTTGTAACCACCATATCCCCACATCTGTCAGCATTCAGCCATTGTGCCTGATAGGAAACTCCTTGCTACTGCCACACACAAACACCAGTGATCTGTACTAGGTAGTGGTGGCAGAAAAGTGAAATATAGGGAAACACACATCTATTTTTATATATATAGTGGCGTGGTGCACAAAAATAAACTGTAATAAATGCATTATTACGAAGAGCAGTATTTTATCAACATTCACATGCGTATGCATAATGCAACCTACTCAACATTTACCAAATAGGTTACATGCAATGTAAAGAATACTCCGCAGTTCATGCAACTGTCAACCTCTGTGCATTGAATCAATAATCTCTATGTTATCTTATTGCCATAGTTCCTGGTGAACTGAGGTTGTTGAAATGGATTATAAAACTGGGGAAGGAGGGTGAAGACAGGATGGAAAGAAGGAATTCAAAATATGGAAGGAGCAGAGAGTAGTTTGTAAGTTGAGATGGATCCAGTTGAGATGTTTAAAGCATTTTATTATATGTCATTATCCTCATAATGTTAAAATTAATCACACAGAATAACAAAATAATTTTTAATAGCTTTATCAACTTTAAATCATATTAATTATTTATTTTTTTTGTATAAGGAAATGTATCCACTTCCTGTTAAAAGCCGTGTTAAAGAAAGCTTTGTAAAATTATTTTTTGACTTACTTGTGTTAGGCACAAGGCAGTCAGCCAGGTGGATCAGAACCTCGCAGTCCTCTGCTGGGACAGGTTGTTGGAAGAATGGATCACAAGGGTACTGATGGCTGGGATGCTGAGGAATGGGCCAGTCTTGAAGAAGAACCGGTTAGTTTGTGGTCACCTAAATTTTCTTACTAGCTTTTAACTCAGTTTATGATTTTTTTGTTTCTGTTAGCCAGTAGCGGATTTACAAGTGATAAAGTAATAAGTAAATTCATTATGTAATATTTATTTCTATCATATAAAAAGTTTCCATATTTTACCTGCATTCTTCTGTATTATGTATTGATTCTGATTGTATATAATATTTTCATTCTTAATGTTTTTTAAATGAAGGAATAAAAAATAATATGAAACCAAAGAAAACTTATGCTGGAGGATGTAACATTGTCGGTGTTTTGAGCAGACAGCCATGGTCTGTTTCGAACACATAACTGGTACATTTGTATTTGTATTTATTGGTCCCATAACATCATACATAGTACAAAGTACAAATGATATGGGATAAGTCAAAAATGGTCTGTATGCAGACAGACAGTACATTCTCTCTCTCTCTCTCTCTCTCTCTCTCTCTCTCTCTCTCTCTCTCTCTCTCTCACACACACACAGGGGCATTTTATCAATGCTGTGATCATTCGTAAGATAGCTGTACAAGTTTGATAAAGACACAAAATTTATAATGACAAATAACACATGATTTTTTACTATTTAAGTCTATCATTTGGTTTGAAAATACTCATCAATACTGTAGAAGCAGTGGCCGAGCATGTACTCCTTTAGTCCTGTATTTTGTATTTTCTTTTACAGATTTGATACTATGTGGTAGGTTATTAAACAATCTAATTCTTGTATGTAGTGGTCCTTTCTGACATAGGGTAGTATTTGTTTGTGGTACATGTAAATCTAATGTCTGTCTAGTATTATATGTGTGCACATCATTGTTTGTTTGTAATGTATACCCAGAAGCTTCAGTATTTTTTTATGAATGTTATAGTTTCCAGCATATATATATATACAGGGCAGTGGTAGAATTTGCACATTTCTAAATAAAAGTCTACATGAGGTTCTACTCTGTACCCCATTCATATTCCTAATAATTTTTTTCTGCATTTTGAAACATTTGATACTTGGCGGGGAATTTCCCCGAAATATAACACCATACCTTAATAATGAGTGCTCATACGCAAAATAATTATTCTTAATTGTTTCATCTGATACGCAGCTAACTAATATTCTCATCATGTAGTAAATGGTATTTAATTTTTTACAAAGGTGATCAACGTGTATATTCCATTTTAAATTATCTTGTATCCATATTCCCAGAAATTTTCTTTTTCCTACATTTTTCAGTAGTTCATCGCAGAGTTTTACTGTAGGTACTGGGGTATCTAAATTAGTTTTTGTCCTGAAGTGTATGGCATGTGTTTTTTCTGTGTTTATTATTAGTTTGTTTTGATAAAACCAGTTTGCTAAGTTTTTAGAACAGTGTTCAATGTTTTTCACTAATTGTTCCTTATTACATTCTTTTATTAATACGCTGGTGTCATCTGCATATTTAATATACTTCTGGTAGGTACTTGTCGTTTCTAGGTCATTTATATACACTAAGAACAGTAAAGGCCCAAGAATTGATCCTTGCGGCACTCCATATTTCATGTGTTTTCAATCTGAGCGCACATAGTTTACACTGATTTTAGTCTTAAAACTACATTCAACAATCTGTTTCCGGTTATAAAGGTATGACTTTATCCAATTTGTTGCTACTCCTCTAACTCCTAAATGTTATAATTTTGTGAGCAAGATATTATGGTCAATTACATCAAATACCTTTGAGGGATCCAAACATATTCCAGACACATGTCCTTTTTCATCAAGTGTCTGTAAGATTTCTGTATTAAATTTTAAAAAATGCAGTTTCAGTTGATTTATTCTTCCTAAATCCATGTTGAGTATTTGATAATAGTTTATTATTTTCTAAAAAGTTCACAAGTCTTTTGTGAAATAGTTTTTCTAAGATTTTGGAGAAACATGAGAGGTTCGACACCGGGCGATAGTTTGACACGTTTTCTTTTTCCCCTTTTCTGAATAGGAGTTTAACTTTTGCTGTTTTAAGCCTGTCTGGGAATATTCCATTAGAAAATGAACTATTACATATATGAGAGAGAGGGCAAGCTATTAATTTAGCACATTTTTTTAAAAGAAAATCTGGGACATCATCAATTCCGGATGAAAATTTAGGTTTAACTCACCAGTAATTTTTAATACTTCTTCTTCATTTGTGGGTTGAATAAAAAGGGTTTTCCTATTAGTTTTACTGATATTAGCTTGTGTGTTGATGTTGGACTTATCAACATTTTTCTTAATCAGGTCTTCAGTACTACTGGAGAAATATGTATTTAAGGTATTGAAAATCTCAAAAGGATCAGATATTATTTTTTTATTCTCTTGCAGTTGAATGTTATGGCTATCTACCTGTCTTCCTCCTACTTCATTATTAACTATCTTCCACATGGTGTAAGGTATCCCTCGCGCTATTTTCGAGATTCTGTTAAAATCCGGCCAAGTTTGGGGTTAATATCAGTATACGGTACCACAGTTAAAATCGAGATAACAACACTTCTAGTACAGTAAAGTAAACAAACAGTACATAGATAACGTAAATAAACCATAAATTGCATAAACTAATGATATTCCAGCAGGAAATAGGTTATTCCATATAAAAGTAAACTTTCACCATCAGATCCTAGTATTGGTTAGGGAGATATTCTGAACTGATTTAAAAGAAGTAAATGTTAAATAACAGTAAATATAATGCCTAAACAAACATTTTATCATAATTACTAAGCATTTTTCCAGAGATAAATAGTTAACTTCAATGTAAATCAAATCTAACCCTAAAATTTTGCCATATACCAGATTTTGGTATTTCTGAAGAGATTTTAATACAGTAAATGTTGTAAAAAGCTAATAAAAGCCAGGCCTAGACTTACAATAACCATAACTTCACAGGTAAAGAGAGTTCTGAGGTAATTTGAAATAAATAAATACGATGACTGGATAGTAGACTGAAGCAGTATGAAAATAACACATTGTGATGGAATTTGACCATTTAAAAGCTCTAAAAGTAAATAGAATAATGCCTGAGACAGTTTAGAAGGATCACTGATAAGTTTCTGATAGTTTACAACCACCTAATAATAATATGAAGTAGATCTGAGGAAGTAGATAACTCATTTTCATAAACAGTTTACATAAACAATTTTAGGCTTTTTAAATAATTTCAGGACTTAAAAAGTAGATGAAAATACGGTAAATAATCTTATCTTTCAGTTTTAATAGGTTCCAAGTAGTTTAAATCCGGAGTAATATGAAATATCAGTAAAAATAGGAAGCCGGTAAATAGACGAAATTATCAAGCCTTTCAACATTAATTCCAATAAAGATAAACCATTTTAAAAGTGCTAAGAACAGTTAAAAGCTAGTAAATACACTTAATTAAATTTTCTATAACCATTAAAAGACATTTTACTAACCTGCTGTTTGCTAATCCAATTTCGAAGTAACTTGCCAGAGGCACCGTACACATAAGTTGCTTTTTCACTGATTTTAAACACTGTCACACGATAGAAAGTAAATAATAAATTAAAACAGTCCTAAAGAGAATTAAATTCATCTAAATCTGGTAGTTTCCAGCCGTTTAAGTATTTTTAAATGTTATCTAAACGTACAAAATAAGTCACTCAACTTTAACATTTTCTTATTCAAAAGCCTACTTTGATTCCGGTTTAAAAAGTAGTTTTCCTTAAAGATCCATTCTTCTAGTTTCACACACTTTAATTTCAAGCCATTTAACGCCGTAGAACCGATTTTAGAGAACTTTTAAAACCACTCGGAAATGGCCCACGCGGAAATAACAAAACAAATTTATTGTGTCCAAGATATCGCACCTACGAAGATGGGATAACTTTTAAAATACGCAGTTTAATACAGGCTACACATTAGTAATTTTTCCGGTTTAGTAAGTAACATACCTTCAGAGCTGTACACAAAAATACATAAATAATAAAAATGGCGCGAGTGAGAATCTTGGTTTATAGTAATAACTTAATCAGTTCATAACCGGTTTAAATAAAATTTGCATTTTTGAGCGGCTAAAATCAGGGCCAACATTTTGACCATAATGTCATGTTTGTAATTGATGTAGTTTAAAAATTTCTAAAAATTTTGGCGGTGGTGCAATACCGGGATTATTTCAAATTTGTCGTGACGTCAGACCAAAAATTAAAGTGAAAGATAAATTAAAATTTTGCCCCACTACACTACACCCGTAAACTCCCATAACTCGTGCTGCTTCTAGATTTTAAATTGAACACCTTGAAGGGAAGTTATAAAATTAAATGTAAGTGAATGTTTGAGAACGCGGAAGAGCACAGCCGGAGTGCAGCGTCTTTGGGAGTACGCCTATATAAGCGAGCCAGGAGGAGACAGCGAGGCCGGTGATATTCAGTACTTAGTCTAACTGGGAGGAGGACGCACGCTCCTCGCGAGTGCTAAAGCTCGGGGCGCGCACGGAAGCTTTTGGTGGGGGAAGTTCAGACACAATGGTCGATCGACGCCATCTTCAAAATTTTTACTACGAACAATGTGACTAAGGAACTTTTAGACATGTGCTTGCTCTAACTTTCATTTTCATTCTGTGGTAGTGCGGTTTTTGCTCTGTTTCATAATTTGTGATCTTCGGTTGATGATTTTACTCCGATAGCCTTTGCTAACTGTGAACTTTTGTAACTTATGTGAAAATTTCCAAGAATATATTTCAGTTATCAGACTTTAGACTTTCATTTCTACAATAGTACCTTTCTTACAGGAGGTTAATCTGTAAGTAACGACTGTGGTCATTTTAACAGTTAGCATCCTACATGGTTTGACACGGTAATAGAACTTTTCAGAACTTTGGCTACTTTTGGAAGACTTCGAGTTCAGGTGCTGAAGCCGATACCCAACCCCGTAACCGCGCTAAGTCCCTGACAATGGACTTTCACTTTATTGGTAGCTGAGGAAATATATACATTACACACCTTCACCTCCGCTCTTCCAAACAAACTTAATTACTTTATATCTTTCTCAGTTCCAAAGAAAAGTGCTATTTCTACCAATTAACAACACATTGTTCCAATAACTTTGATTTATTTTTGCAACTAACACAAAAAGATTCACACTATACTTCTCCTATTGATTAAACTCCTTGAATTTACATGTTTAATCTATTATTTCTTTCAGTCAGTTCTTTCATACCAGCTAAGGCTTTTGGCCTTATCACATTCTAAAAATTGTATAGAGAGCAATACAGTGAATGAAATGTTTATTAAAAAACTGTAATTAAGAATATTCTTTGAACAATGATGTTTTGAATGGGATTTTGGTTGTTAGGGTTTGTTTAATTTTGTCAGTTTTATCTTCAAATGCTGGTAAATATTTTCTGATTTAATTTAAAAGTGGTTTCTTATGTATTCAAGTAAATTTGTAAAAGCTTTAATTGTTTTCATGAGTTTTATTATTGGGGCAGCTGTCAGCTATCCAGAAGTGTTGATCGAGGCTTTTAATGTTTTTGTGAGCATACTACGATACCTATTTAAGTTCCTGACTATCGCAACTAGGCAGGCTTGCTTGGAAGACTGCTAAGAAGAATGCTATGTCATTTGTTATTGTAATGAGCTTTAAATCTGCAGAAGGACGTCTGATGTCTTGTTTGTGTATGTTTTACTGAAGTGTTTTCTAGAAACACGAGTATAATAATAATTTTATAGATGGTGTTGTCATTTAAAAACCTACCTATCACTTGGATGTATCAAGGGACTAAGTAACATACTTTGGATGAAGTATAAAACTTGTGGCAACCAAGCAAACCTGTAAATCCTCATGAAACAATATAAAGTACATTTTCTGGGTTATTTTTTTTTTAAAACTGGCCTTTTTAATTACTCCATTTTTACAAGCATTTTGTAATTAAATTAATTAAAAAATCTAATTTCCCACATTTTTTCTGAAACTAGTGATCCTTAAATTCTTTAAATCCATGCAATGATATGCAGCCTTCTAAAGTTTACTGGGAAATCCTTCTGAAATTTACGATGTTCACAAAATAACTAAATGTTTAATCTCAACATATGTGACACTGTTATTTTTATTTTTTTCAACATATCTATGATTTGACATAGAATTCTCTTAATTAGATAATAAATATTTTGTGAATTTTTAAAAATTTTCCTAAGTTGTAATATAAGTTTTGCTAATTGAAATTTGTGTGTTTGATTGATGTAAACCATTTGAAAAACAATTTCACAAAAACAAATAATGAATACTATCAAAGAATATCTTTTCCAAACTTTTTTCCCTGACCTAGTCATCTGCCATTTGCAGGTAATTACCAGTATGCGCTAAACCATTTCTCACTCTATACTTTATTATTCTATTAATGTGGGGCGTGTTCACAAAAACCAGGTTATAATTACATATCTCTTTACCCCCATGGCTACTATATAAAGTAATTATGTTCAGATATTACCAGTTAAGTTGAATTAGTGCCTAGTATTATGTGGCTAATGGGGTAATATGTCAAGAGCATGTACATTCCTTTCATGTTTTCTTCTTCATTATGCATTTGTCTAATCTAATTAAGATTCTATTCAGATTAACTAATATGTATTCTTTCCCACTTTTATAGTATTTATAAATGCAGTAGCTTTTATTTTAGGCATTGGAAGTTGACGAATCCAACAGCGCAGGAGGTGATTGGAGTTCAGCTGATTTTGCCTCTGTTGAAGGAAGCACTGCCAAGTCTGAAAGTAATTACAGTATTAGTGACACTGCTAAAGAAGATTCAGCAACATTAAGCATAAAACATGTAAGACTTGTTGGGATTATTCATTGATATTTATTTCCACTATGTTAATCCTACCTACCAGGTAATTTGAATTGTTATAATAACCAATTTAGCTAATAGTTACCCGAGAAATATTTTTCCTTTTAGCTCCTAAAATATGGCTGTTACACATTTTAAATTTCTTGTTTCTTTGCTACATTTCTTTATGACTCTGTTTTCTGAACTGTACTATTATGCGTACTACCTTTGCGTTCATCACACAAGAGGAGGTCCTGAAGACTGGAACACTGATTCAGATGAAAATCGTTTATGATTAATTCATTGACTCCTCAATTAATGTGCTTTGCAGTTCATTCTAGTGCAGTTCGATTACCAAAAAATTTTAAGAATTTCAAATGGATAGGGAAATTAAAAAATATTTATTTATTTTTAAAAAGGAATGTCTTGGCTCCATTGCAACATTCTAGTTTCCCTAACTGGAAAGTCAGGGCTGGATTTTCTGTGCATCCAGTTTTTTTTTTAATTACTCAACACCTTGTTTAAAAATTTTACAGCCTTACATGTAAGGAAAGTTTTTATTGACTTTTATTGATTATTAATCCAGATCAACAATGTAATGTATTTTTATGGTGGCCATAGGCAGGTAACATGCATCCATCATCCATCATTTCCAGGAAATGCATACTGCTCTGAGAGCCATGTGTTATTTATTTTTGCCTTCAAATTGATACTTTTACTGAAAGCCAGCAAAATGAATCAATTTTTATTATTATGGTTCTAGCTGCAGCATCAAATTGCATCATGTAAAGAAACTTCAAAAAATCTACCAATTATTCACACTCAAACAAGTGTTCCAGTTTCTAAAATGGTGTCTGAATATGCTTTGTTTGCCTAAAAATGAACTGAAAAATTGGCAACATTATTAAATTTCAGTGGAAAAAAAGTGCTTCTAAGAGAGTTTGATTAACAAAATATTGTGCAAGCCTTAATTTTTCTTCACTAGGCCTACAGTGGAAAAGAAAGACAAAGTTGTATTGAATTGTTAATAAATTGTATGATTCAAAAAACTTTTGTTTAAAATGTACCCACATTAAAATAAACTGTTTGGGAGTTTTGATGAGATGGTAGACCTACTTTTATTAATTTTCTTACCTCATTTGTTTCTTGGGCTAGGACCGCAAAGTATTTTAAAGATAATAATTTATAAGAAAATAATTTTCAACAGATACAAATTTATAACTCCAAACTTTTTTAAGCTGCCATAAAAAAATTTTATTTAATTACGATGTGAAGTGTCAAAATAATCATGATGTATAGTGTCAAAATAATCAGAAATAAGTTCAGAGAAAAAAATTTAAAAGTCAGAATGTTGATCATAGAGCCATTTCACTTTGATGACTTATAGGGCATTATAATGGTATTTAACATACTACCCTGTGATCCTAATTGTCCCTCCTCCCCTTACAGATACACACACACACACACACATACTGAACAGAGCCCTGTTAGCATGAATTGCATCTGACATAAAGTACAGAGTCTTTGAGTTGCTCTTAAAGATATTTTCATCTTAGTTGGTGTTTCAGTACAGACAACTTCCCCTTATTATTTTTTAAATCCATTATTAATTGACTTTGTATTTGGTGATTTTTGAAACTATTATGCATCAGCCCTTCAGACTTGCATAATAATCCACCCATAAATTCTCATCCTTTTCTATGATATAAGGCAAACAATAGTAAAAGCTAAATAGTATGAAGAATATAGTTTTAACTGCATAATATATTCTGCTTTGCTTTCTCCTGGGGACTATCCATAGTGAAAATACTATCTGTGCTACCAACAGCCGAATATTTTTGTTCGTGTAAACAAATTTGAAGATGAAATAATTTCATTGCTATATTTATAACCATAATGCAGACTCAAAAGAAATTCTTATGAGCATACATCGGGCGAGCATGGAGGGCGAGCGCAGCTAGATTTGTCTGTTGAAATAACCACATTACCCAGTTAGTAACTGATATTATAAAGAAGCTGGATTTGGAGTAATTGAAAGACAGAAAGAGAGTACTAGAATTTTCGAAGGCATATGTTATTGGTGAAGCTTGGAAAGATATTGGTCAAAGATTTAGTAGTAGTGCATGGAAGAAAGAAGATGACCGTGAGCATAAGCTGGCACTTGATTTTGTGCATAAGGGAAAGGGAAAATTTTCTTTTGTAGATAAGGAAGTCAGGGATTGAAATAATTACTAAGGGAAATAATGAATACTTTTCCAAAAAAGCTGAAAGAATTTAAAATTAAAATTTGTAAAGGGTCCCTGGAGGGACCTGGCATGCAAGAGCCAAGTACGGGTCTGGAACACCTGTGGTAGCTGAGGTGAGTGCCACCAGTTCCCTGACATCATAAGCTCCATGCATACTTCAACTACCACCATATGATGAGACACTGGAATGTCATATGTATTGGAGAACAGAATTCTTGGCTTCACTGCCTGAATCGAGAGGATGGTCCAGCCTATAGTAAAAAAAAAAAAAAAAAAGGGACTCTCAACCTCGGGGTTTGCTACATGCCGAACAGGTGTATGGGTGGTGAGGAAAATCACTCAGTAGTGTGCAAACTCGGGGCCAGCTGCTATACCCATGTTGTATTGGGCTTGGTGGCATGATACAGGGGCCCACTGTCACTGGACGTTTTGTTCCTCCTAACTCTTGGAACCAGAATAGAAGGGAAAAAAACCATTTTCTATCAGCTGGGCCACAGGGTACCCCAAACCCAAAGAACTGTTAAGCAGGCGAGGGTCAAGAACAGGGTGTGAGTAATAGGAAGTATTATTTAATAGATAATGCTTTCAACTTAATGACAGAGAAGGTTTCTCCTTTTTGTATACAAAAAAGAGCAAGAGAGTCTTGCGACTATAAAATCTCTAAAAGCTGAGAAAAAGAACATTGTTGTTAAAAACAAGTACCAGCAAGCTAGTTCTCCTACTCCTTAACCCTTTGACTGCTGGAGACGCGTTAACGCGCGTGGCTACTACTGTACCCAGGTGCTCTAGACATGTTCACTCACACCCTTGTTCCTTCCATCACGTGCTCTGGACATGTATACACGCACCGCCTTGCTGCCCTGTTTGAGCTCTGGACGCGTTAAGTTGTCCGTTCGCTCTGATCCCTTTGTGCTCTGCACGTATTAATGCGCGAGCCACTTAGCGGCCAGGTCAGGTAGCCGTATTTCCACCCTGGCTGGTTAATTGCTTTCCAACATTCGGCCTGTGAGCATTTGCCGCTGCGATCTTATTTGTGTTGCTATCTTCCTTTTAGTTTTCGCAAAAAAAAATTTATCGCCTTCATGTATGTACAGAGGAAGAAATTATGGAGATTCTTACTAGAAGTGACTGTGAGAATGATCTCTTTGTTATGGATGATAGTGATGACCCTTCAATAGGATCTCAAAGTAATAGTTCTAAGCCATGTACATCAGCTAGTGGAAAACAACCATCTGTCTCCACAAGAGGTGAAAATTCTTCAGAATCTGAAGCTTCAGATAGCGAGAGTTAAATATGTGGAAAAAGAGGACGCTTTAGTGACAGGTTTGACTGGAAGAAAAACAATTCTCATCCTTTTATGCCTGCGTTTGATGATTCAGCTGCAGGACACAAATATGGATTAGTTCAAAAGTCCAGCATTCTGTCATTTTCCTGATATTTTTAACAGAAGATCTTATGAAATCTTTTCCTGAAGAAACAAATAGATTTTATTTATATACGAAGACAAATACGCCAGGATCAGTTCACTAGATTTTCAAGGTGGAAGGATTTACTATGAGACATTTTCGAAATATTATTAATATTGAAAATTCAAAAATTATCATGCCAATTTGTAGATGTGCTGGATGTTCGAAATAGAAAGTGCGTCCAGAAATCGAGTACAAATACAGAACATGCAATATACAGTACCACTGTGTGTTGTGCCATTTTTCGTGGCTTAGCTCACGAAAAATAATTATCAACCAAGGGTAACTACACTGTAATAATTACATTACATTTATACGCCTCTAAAATTAAGTGAAATAAAAAAAGAAATAATATATTTTTAACTTCGCCAGTCCAAAGCCCGGATCCAAAAGAAGAATGGAAAATATATGCAGAATTTGTGAAAGGTATTCGAACATTTAACTTCGAAATTTTCTCCAGATAAATTACTGCGCTCACAAACAAAAAAACCAAACACATTTTAGTTGCTGTAATATCTATTTAGTATATGAACCATCTGTATGTTTGTCTATGTGGACATTTACTTTTAGAGGAACATTACATTGAAAAACTTTAGATGTCAGAGTAACTACATTTATTTTGTATCTGGGGTTTCAAAACGCAGAGAGACAGCAGAAGGACATCACACACAAAGCTCCAGAAATATTCAGCACAAAGCACATCGGGCTGCGTGCCGAACTCAGCAGTGCAGGTATCAGCAGACCGCAAACTCTCAGCGCAGCTAAACAGCTTAGGTGACAACAAAGGAGCACTCAGCAAGGGCTCTGTCGGGCGATCCGTAGCAGTTAGAGGGTTAAGTCTGAGAAGCTTGGGGAGTTTGACATAAAATGTGAATTCCATAAGACTCTAAATACTAGGAAAGATGTGATCATCTGCCACGTTCTGACAAATTTAGAAAACGAAAGAACTCCTTAACAAGAGGGCATCATAGAATGTAGTGGAGGTTTGTCAGATCACATGATGAGTGAACGGCATTGCTTAAAAGACCACCACCCTCGTCCTGACATTCTATACTCCTGTGTTGCTGAAGACCATCAGAGCAGGATATCTAAATCTTAAAGCAGTGCACGGTGTTTAATGAATATGGCTTAACTGCCACCACTTCAGGCATAAGATGGCAACCTGCAGAGGCAGCCCCGACTATGGGAAATACAGAATTGGCAGTACATGTACCTGGTAGTGGTTGCACCCTCCCACAGGAGTGTATCAACTGCTCTGTGTCACATCAAGTCTGGAGCAGAGAGTGTAAAATGTATCTGGAAGAAAAAAAGATACAGGAGTTGAAAAACAAAGATCAAATACTATTCAGCAAAACAGTGATGCAGCCTAAGCCTCTTGCCCCCACTTGTCTTCACAATCAGTTTCACTAAGACTTTGTCAGTTCCCATTAGGAAAGAAAGTGTTGTTATGCAGACATTAATTGCAGACATGAGCATAAGTACAATGTGTCTATATCAATGCAAATGTGGTGCAAAAACCACTAAGACAGAGAAGTCTGTAGCTACATTTCTGCAGCCCCAACCGTTTCAACAGCAGGTTCAACAGTTCCACCAGCAACAGTAACACAGCCATCCATTGCAACTTCTGAAATTTTTGGATACCCTGCAGTATAAGCAACATAATCAAATAGCTATGGGTGGCAAATAGCATAGAAGGTTTGAGGTCTGAAATATACTCATGTGAACCAAACAGTGTTTGTGAAGTCTCCTCGGGGGTGAGGAAGAGGAGGGGACGCAAGTCTTCAATGCCTTCACAACTACCGATTCACCACCATGACAAGCTACATATGGAGGACACTGGAAGCGATGATGAACTGCCATCTGGTCTGATGAGCCCCAAAATCTGCTGAGGCACTTTTAATGTGGATTCAGAAAGTTCCATTCCATCTTTGACAACCTGACCATGCTGGAAGCAGCGATACAGAACACTTTCATTTGCAGCCAACATCTTGTGGCCTATGATACTTCCACAGCATTTTTAAACAACTGCATGAGTGGGTGTTTCCCTGCATCTTACAATCATTTTTATCAAGGTTTTGCTGGTACAGAATCAGTTGTGAAGTATCAGTATTTTTCATCCAGGAAAATGGTGTCTCTCAAAGGCTGTAGTAGGAGTAGGCTGCTCCATTTGCGAAATGCCTCCATTTAAATGTGGATCCTAGTAGATTGAGCCAATTTTAAACTGATCCTCTTATTTCGTGCATCAGTACATCCATCGTAAAATAATAGCTTTATTAATGTAATTGGAATCCACATTAAACATAGGTACAGTGTGTTTTGGGTGGTTTGGCCCTATAACCACCACTAATACTTGTGAGCCAATAGCTCTTTAAGTTTTTATATTATTACAATATCTGCAATATACCTACAAGTTAATAGGAAGGTATTACTATTATGTCAGTAAAGAAAATACATCATTCTGTTCACACACATTAAACTTAATACTGCTTTCAATCAACCACGACATTACACATAGGCTTTTTTTATTTTTATTACTCTGACAAATAATTAGTGCATGCGCAGTCTAACAATAACATTTGTTCCACTCACTCAACAAGCGACCCACACGCGCGAACACAACTGGCCAACTGTGTGACCAAAGGTACTCTACATACATTCTTAAGGGCTAAAACTAGTACTGTCCTGATTGATACAAAACAAACTACTAATCTATACTGAGCATTGTGGGTGAGCAATTAATGCTCTGGCCTCACATTCGGAAGGATGGCGGTTCGATTCCCCGTCCGGGTATCCAGATTTGGGTTTTCCATGGTTTCCCCAAATCACTCCAGGCAAATGCTGGGATGGTTCCTTCAAAATGGCTGTGGCCGAATTCCTTCGCATTCCTTGTCCCCAGTCCATCCCACCTTGATGTCAATGAGGTGTAAAGCCATAAGTAAAGAAATATATATGTATAGTGATCTATGGAAACCCATAATACATATGATTAAAAACATTTTCCCTCAATTTACAATTAAACTAACAATCATAATAATTAACCATTAATAAAATAAAAACTGTTGGGGTGATCATAAATGTCACACATTTTGTTCACTTGAGCGACTTACAAATACATGCTAGTTAGCAGGTACAGTGTAAATACTGCAGAGTGTTATGCCTTACTAAAGTCACTCCAGTATATGAAAGTGAGTAACAACATCAAGTACATCATGTGCAGTGATTCCGTCAGCTGCCTTGAGCCATTGGGAAACATGTACCCAGCTGATCGTTTAGTTCTTGACATACAAGATGCCCTCCACTACCCCGGTCTTGTGGTAAGGATGTTCTGTTCTACTGGCTTCTTGGTCATGTGTGAATCAGAGGAATTGAGACAGCTGATGAAAATGCCAAGTTAACATGTAACAAGGTCAGAGTCAACTTTTCTTCAGTCCCAAAGTCAGACCTTGGATTATCTTCAGTGTATGGCGGAAGTAGTGGCTGGATGCATAACAAGCTCCATCTGGTCAAACTGACCATGCAGCAGTGGAGCAGCTGTTTCCAGTGAGCAAAAACACAGTTAGGTTCTTCTGACTCGCCTCCATGTAAGGCATAGCCTTTTGATGCATAGTTTTCTTTTCCTCCGGGAGAACCTACTGGAAGGCTTGTGGCATACCTTTGATGGCATGCCACATTACTAACAGATTGTGTTTTATTTTCTTCTTTAAGGGCGGACATTGGCCAAGCTGTTGACCTGTCCCTTATTTTAAATAATAACAATGCCTATGTGGCTAAAGTTTTACATTTCCGTGTATTAGTTGGCCTCATCCAAAAAATTTTCAGCAGGTCAGCATAGGTTTTAAAATGGATTGGTGGTCTTTTTACAGCCACTAAGTACTGTGTTATTATTTTTTTACAGTTTTAAATGTCTTTTATTATATTTGCTTTTTCATTTGTGGCTGGGCCCTTTTCAAAATAACCAATCATCGGTTGTAAAGTTTTCGTTTTTGTGGCCATTCGACAACCAATGTTTTAGTATTTTACTTTATTTTACTCTCTGTGTGGCCTGCCTCTTTATAGAAGGCTATGCAGATGATAATTTAGTTCGGTTTTAAGCTATACCTGTTTTTAATAAAGGTGCTAATGACCTAGACACCAACACACCCTAAAACCTTAACAGCAACAACAGTCATGTAGGTTAAAAGTAGATGGGTGGGGTAGGGTACATTCAAAGGTTAATTAGAAAGGGCATAATAGATGACTAGGGAAATTGCCACCGAAGCATGCACTCCATTGTACGTAATTGCATTAAAGCATCGGTAACCTGACACATTAAAAATATTATTTCCCCAAATATTGTTTCCCAAAATTAAGAAATGTACTGTATTATAAAAACTAACTTCTAGAAGTTCAAAGACAGATTTCATTCACTTCCCCATAGAACAACTTTGTTTTCTCACTCCTTGTTGCAATGTTGCTTGTTGTTGTACAAGGTGATTGCAATCTAAATAAACTATTGATTCTTGGTATACAAGTGTATTTCTCTTTTGCTATAGACTTCCAGCAAAGATGGTCACGACTGTAATACTTACAGATTTTACACGAATAAACTCTAATTGTCTTGAAATATAATTCTTTTTTAGTTTTCTTCTCACAGTGGTTCCCCCAAATACCAACAACAAATCCTGACCATATTAAAACATATTTGGATCCGAAAGATTACAATTTCCACTTTCCACACAGGATCGATCAGTCCATTTTTATCTCAGCAGCTATTATTACAAACGTCTAAATCCCACTCTTCAGTTATATCAGTTTCACTCTCTACTTTTATCTCCTAATTGTAATGTTATTCCAAACAAAATTGCCTTTTTTCTTTAATGCCGTTAATAACATTACTACATCATCGCTAAACTCTCTCGAAAGATACTATATTTCTTTAATATTACAGCTATTATAAATAAAATTATATTTCTGTGTAGAGCTCTTTCAACAAGCTCTCACTAATTCAGTTTTAAGTGCTTGCTATGTTACATACTCCTCTAAACAGTTTTGTAGCTCAAAAATATTATATTTCAGTCATATGTGTGTTCACATTAGTTTTTGTGGTTTCTGATTGCTTGAACATGGTAGTGTAGTATGGGGCCCATATTTGTAGTATCAAATTCAGGAGTTAGAGAGGATACTAGATTTGTTTCTGGAAATTACTGGAGAATGCAATCTGTAGCAGATATTATAAAAGAGCTGGAATGGGATTTATTGAAAGACAGGAGGTGGGAGAAGAGGGTCATGGGAGTGCACAAGGTGTATATTGATGAGGCATAGAAAGATATTGGTTTAAGAATTAAAAGTAATGCATGGAAGGGTAAGGAAGACCATGACCAAAAGCTGGCACTTGATTTCAGGGACAAGGGTATAGGAAGATTCTCTTTTTTAGGTAAGGGGTTCAGGGATTGGAGTACGTTACCAAGACAAATGATGAATAATTTACCAAAAATGATGAAAGAATTTGAATTTGAAATTTGTAGAGGGCAAATGTAGGTGGATGCAGGAAAGGAGGAAGATGGGTGTGTAGGGAAATTGCCACCGGAGCGTGCACTCCACTGCAGTTAAAATTAAATTTAAAAAATTTATGGTCAGTTTTTGATCCTTTATTTTACTTTACTAATGTTGTTCTATTTTTTTTTTAGTTCGAACCTCGAGCACCAGTTACTAAGAGTCCCAGTGGCTGGGAGGATACAGGATGGGAACCTGTAGAAGAAAGTGGAGGAGGTTAGTTTAACAGTGACATAAAATTTAATTACCTAGATAATGATATATAAAATTAATGTAGTACATTTCAGTCAATACACCCAGGTATTGTTCAGAAATTAAAATTTTTCCATTATCTTGTGCATTTAACTTCTGCAGCCTGATTGCATGTATTGATATGTATGGTCTGATAGAACATATTGCTTGTTCTCTAATAATTTTTTGATGAAACATAGGTATGTTCTGTCATAAATGTTTGCAGTGAACAAATAAGCCAAATCTTTCTTGATTAATATACTGTTCTTAGGAAACTAACCAAGAAAAAATAATGTTTACATACAATATTTCTACAACTAGATTCTCCTTCATCATCTTCAGAAGTCATCATCACCTGAAGATTACTTTCATGTAAAATGCAGCATTTATACTTAGGTTATTCCTTCTCGTAAACTGTTAAATAATGGTAGTCCGTTGAGGTCGACGTGTGGGCCAAAAATGTCATCTCTCATGTTTTGCACTACCACCTCACTTCTGGATGCAATAGTTTAATAATTCAAGATATTTGGCTTTCTCCAAAAACCATTGCGATCAACCAGTGTGACAATAACTATGATTTATTTACACATAAATCAATTAATACACTGTTTTTTACATAACATCAGATATAACAATACTGCCGATTTACATACACGTTCAATTACATCCACCATGCACCATTACAATCACTCTCTCTGCCATTACACTTTCTCGCTCCTTCTTGTCCAGTCATTTACCCCTTCACTCAGTATAACCACTAAGATATAACAAAATACTTAAAATTATCCCAGGTTCTAAACATCCTATTATACTGCGAGGCCTTCTTTAAATAATACATATTTACAATCTTATTTACATTATTATTTTCTACTGGTTGTGAAGTGTGACCTCTCACTTTACAAGTGTCTTGTATGTAATGAGGGCAGTGTAAGTGTTAACACATGATAATTACCTCCATACTAAACAGAAGATCTTCAAATTTTGCAGAGCAAACCCTACATTTAAAATATAGGTCAAGTTCATAAGTCAGCCAAATCTGATCAAGACCTTTCTTCCTTTTCTAAATCTATGTTATTGTACATACTGATGTCATGTGCCTAGCATTTGGTGGTGGACTAGCAGCAGCTAGAGATGTAAGAGAATGTAATATTTTGATCACGACAAAATATTCACATTGACGCCACCTGTTGTCCTCGTGAAAGTGCTTTTGCATGCCTTTAGTTCCCATAGACCAACATTCAACAAACTGAAATTCTGATTCAATCTAGCTTAAAAATTTAAAATTTTATTCATTTAATTTTGGGCTTGAAATAGCCCCAAAAAATGCAGTATTTCCAAAAACATAAGTATTACTAACACAAGGTGTCCCAAATTGCACTTGGTCAGTATAAGGCCTTTGTTGCATCTCATCTTCCTCACCTGTGCTTTTTTTGTCTTTATTACTTTCTCATTTTCTATGGAATTTGATGCAAGAATCAATTCTTTGAGTACCACTTAGCAGATAATCTCACTCTCAGCTTTTCTCTCCTTGCAGGAAAATTTACATTGTTGAGTATGCTTTCTTCTTTGCTAGATAGTGCCATACTACTTCTTCTTCAACATCTATTATGATGTTGTTAACTGACTCCTTCGCTACCACTACTACGTAGCAAGTCTTCTTCTTCCTGATGACAAATACTGCCATACTTTAATTATTCTTCTTTCATCTTCACCTAAATGTCTTACAGTACAAGCTGTTACAGCTTCTTTATCTTCTGTTAACCAACTTACATCTGCTGAATTCAATTTATTCTTGTCTTCCTCATTATAAACGTCCAATTTATTAACTCTTTAATTTCTCCTTCCAACCAACTGTAGGTCTCATTGCCCTCTTACCTGGGCCTATGTGTTCTTTACTTTGCTCTTTATTGCATATCATCTTCAGTACATGCAAGGTTTATGTGACCCCACCAGAAAAATTTGGGCTCTTCAAATCTCCAAACATTTACCAAATCTTTTTCCCCCCTCTTTTTCTAGTTCCTTTCTATCTCTTCTTTTCTTCCCTTGAACATTGATCTGTCAGTTCTTTAATGCCAATTTTCATCTTCTCCTTTCTCATAATTTCTCTCTCCAAACCAGTTTGTTACAAAGTTCCTTAAAAACCAACTGCCACCGTCCCCTCTTCACCTGTCAGAATTCTGTCATTCCGTCCACTCTCTCTTTTCATCATGTGCATTCTTAATCATTTTGAAAATTATTCCTTTTTTCATCATGGTTACTGTACAGAGCTTTTCAGTTGTATTTCCTTCCAGCGACGAGTTTCAAAGAAACAAGATGATTTATTGCATCCAAGAGTTACTCGATATTTTCCCATTTCCTCCCGATCATGTCTCTCACAATGCTATTTCTCTTCTTTCACTCTCCTTCAGCAGTATCTTTGAAATTTCCGATTTGCTCCAGTACATTTACAGCTACGGTGGTAACTGTTGTCAGCTGTTGGTCAGCCTCCATAGTATATTCCCCATGTAATCTTGTGCTCCATCACTCTCCTATAAATCACCTTGCTATAATGTTTCTATATCACATTTTATGCTGTTACTTTCTTGACATAAAGTTTGAGATAATTTTCGAATTTTTCAGCAGTGATTTTTATTTATTTACTGTAATTAATTGACTATTTTCTGCTCTGATTCTTCTTGGGAATCAGAAAACAAAGGAGAAATCACTTGAAATGCAGGAAAGAATGAATATTAGATAGATTACATTACCCCATCTATGTATTTATGAAATGAAACCCATTTAAATTTCTTATAGAAAAACTAATTTTCACCATTTTAAATTTTAGAATCTGAATTGAATCATTTGCTACCTGTATGTGTTGTGTTTCAACATTTCATAATGCCAGAGCATTAACCCTTTCCTCCCTGATGGTACTTATAAGTACCACTGTATTTACCACCATATAATTCAACAATACCAGTGTCCACTGCGTTGTTAAGCTTGTTGATGTATTGTTGTATGATTAAGTCAGACAATGACAACATTTATTTTTAAATTCTGCGTGAAATTGCTGAGAAATTAATTTTCTAAGTTGGGGCTTGACAGCATACTGACCAGAATAACAAGTGGTACATTACAATGAATTTTTTGATGATAATTTACTTGGTAAGTGTCAATTTCTGCTATTACTTTTTTAGTTTGAACATTTAACCATATCTTTTTTACCTATAAAATATGTTTTTCTAGTTTCTTTACTAAATAATCTAGAAAAACCAACGTGGACTTATAAGTACCGTCAGGGAGTTCTGGGTAGTTTTATACAGATTATTGGTCAATAGATTTAGCAAGTATACAATTGGTTTTATCATTGTTTTAGATATTTTTAAATGGATATTTTTATGAAATACACTCTGATTGAAGCTCTACTCTTAGAAGTTTATAATTTATCAGCTCTTCTCTTAGAAGTTTATAATTTATCAAGGCAAAAATGAAGAAATGACTGGAATGTTCTCAGATTACTCATTAGGTCAAAGAGTGGTCTTAGAAATGACTGAAAAATGGAGCAATGACGATGTTATCTAGTATTATCATTATTTTTCATCAGTTTCATTATTAAAAAACTGAAACAACTTTTGTTTGTGGGAGAATCAGACCCAACTGCAAGGGACTTTCTAACAATCTGCTGATGGAAAACTAAAAAGAGGAGATTGTGACAATGAATTTACAAACCTAGGTATTTGCTACTGGAAATGGAAGGATAAAAAGGTCATACATTTAGTATCAAATTTTCATGGCAACGGTGAAACTCCACTACACTGGTTGGGGTCAATGGCAACTTCAACAGATGGGCCCTCTCTCGGGTTGGATTGGTGACCTGGTGGATCTTGGACCAGAGAGCCTCTCTGGCCGGTCGTTGGGGGCCACCTCCGGCAATAGGTCCCATAGCATTTTGCCCATCCTGCCACCCTGTTGTTACACCACTAATTATATGCAAAGAAAAAGATGGATTGAAGTCGACAATTTCATGTTCAGGACTCAGGTGTCATCAAGGACTACAATACCTTCATGTGTGGGGTTGATACTGCTGATCAGCTGATGACTTTGTGCAATGCTGACAGAAGATTACCGAAATCATGGTAAAGATTGTTTTTGGGAATTCTGGATGTTGTATTTGTCAATGCCTATAACATAAATTGTCCGATATTTGAAAAAAAGTCTGTAAAATTTTTTAGAAGATCCTCTGCACAAGGTATGATGACTGTGAAGGATATCTGTAAGAAGAAAAGGTTATCTATATATATTTCACCAAGCCCTCATCCATTCAAACAACACAAGTCATACTATTCCACAATGAGAGATGTAAGATTGGGAAACAGAGGTATACAGTGTACCTAAATTGTAAAAATCAGATGAAGATGTGAAGTATGTAGAATGAAGAAAATACAGTCAAAACATCATTCCAAATGTTGCACTGCAATGTCTTTTGTGTCTGAAAGAGCAAAAAGAATTTTTAAATATCCTGAGGCAAACATTTCATACCAATATGAACATAATTGATTTCAATTGCTATTTCTGTACATCCTGTGATACACAAAGTCCCTGACGGTACTTATAAGTACCGGCTTAGTAATTAGCACTTAGAGTTCCAAAAAAAATTGAAAAAAATACGTGTGTTTAATTTCATGTACCTTTATACAAATATATAATTGAAATTATAAATTTCCCTTTATTTCCTATAGCCGGTAGGAAAGGGTTAAATGAAATTCTGAATGTATGGTGAGAAATACCAAAGACAGAATTACTAGACGTTGCATACTCCACACTAAACCCACAACTACAATGTCTTTGGCCATTATCTATAATAAAGCAATAAAAGTAGTTTATAATAATAATTATGTTGTATACACCACACTAAACAAAACTTGAAATAATCTTTAATTTGTGGTATTCGGTTTTAAACACCATAGATGTCCATATTAAATGCGAGAAGCTAATAATGAAAAAAGAACATAGATATTCCTTGCCCACAATCTCTAGCAGCAAAACTACAATGTCTCTGACCATCAATTTAGTGTTCAGTCCACAATAAAAGCAGTAACATACAATAATATTATTCTGGATAGATTACATTTAATCATATTGGTAAAAATTATACTACAATTTTCCTGGAGTTTGGATTCAGTATTCACATTAACTATTGTTTAAATTATGATTTTATCACCAAAGCGTACATTGGTATTCTGAAGAAGTTTTTATAATAGTACTGTATATATCACGGCTGATATAGCTTTCAATCTTTTTACTGTCGATTGTGTTTTTCAATAATTCATTTTTGATATTTGCATAAAAGGCTGAATTGACACAGCTAGACTATCCAACATTTGTAGCAGAAAGTAGATTAATTCATTTCACAGTAATTAATGGGTATCTTGGTTTTTAACATCAATAGAACTTTGTATTGAGTCTTTAGTGTTGGAATTAAAAACAGTAAGGCAACTGAACATTTTTTGGTGTTACATTCTGCACTATACACATACATTTCTGAGATAATCTAGCTTTCCATCTTTTATATAATTTATTGCCTTGTTTAGTAATGCAGTTTCTACGATAGCAGTGACACTGCAATTTGTATCTCGATGAGACAATTCAAAAGTAAAGAATATTTTTTTTTCATATTTCTATTAGTTCTTGACATTATCTAAAATTAGTTATAGGTATAGTTACTTGTGCTTTTGGTGAACATTTTCTTTTGATCCCAGCCATCTTTCAACCTAACAATAACCACTTGTAAGAAAATAAATCACCCACTGTGCGTGTCCAATGTGTAATTCCCTGTGGCTTTGTCAAAATTTATTCTCATTCAGGTTGCATTTCAAATAAACCACCTCTATTTAGGGATACAATATCTCAAGAACTAAGCAAGATATACAACATTTGAGTTAGATAAGAATCCATCATCTAATTTAGCTTATGTGAAAAATTTTCATACCCAGGCTGCATTTCAGCCTAACCTTCTCAATCGTGAGATGATTTATTGAGAAGTATGAGCAAGATACTAAAACAAAAACAAAAATTCTTCAATTTCTATTTGTCTTGTAGAGATAGATAAGAATCCGTGATGAAATTGAGGCATCTCGGTTATCATAGAATCCCCAGTATTTGCATATGCACAAGAGGTTTTTTTTGTCCTTGAGGCCACAGATGATGCACTTATTGTTGAATGATTTTGCATTAAAGTTTATACACATGTTTCTGATACGATGATTAATGCTACAATAGTAAATCAATGTGGCATTTGATTTCCTGGTGAAGAAAATTGAAATATGTACTTTAGATCTTGTCGTATTTTATTATGTCTGACTTATTTCTTTATATTCGTATATATCTATTTAGATTCATGTGGCAGGTTGGGATGTGACCACATCTTTCCCCCTGCCATATGTCTCGCCTCCCACATGACTAAGACTAAAGTCGAAATATTGTGCAATTCATTTGTTTTTGTGTTTTTACGTGTCTCGCCCTCCTGCCTTCATCTGTGGTAAGTGACGGGTAACTGTTTATATCTTTTATACTGGAATAATAACAAACTTTAATATCATTCCTTATCTTATTCATTCAAAAGTCTGGTCTCCAAAGATATAGGGTCCGTTTTTAACAATGACTGACTGAATAACATTGATCCATACACACACTAACGTTATTCATCACTCTTTCCATCTGTTACTATCTGTGTCACCAGGGCAACCAACTCTCAGAGTAACAGAAACTGTTTTATTTTCTCTTTTGAACCCGTTATGCTACAACCCTTCCCCAAGTTTACCATCCATTTTGAAAAAATACACTGATTAACTTTTTATTCATGGTTTAGATGGGAGTCCTTATATTCTTCATCAACTTAATACCATTTATGATTACGATATTCATTTCTTTTTTACAATTTATAATAATTGAGACAACAGAAGAAACACAAATTTCATTCCCTGTCACAGTCACCATGCAGTATTTTATTATGTCAGAGTTATTTCTTTATATATTGTTTTGGTTGCCAGGGAATGCTAGTCCCGTTTAATTAATTTAGAACTCCGAATTTATTAGTTTAATCTACGTAAAATAATTGTCACAATGTCTTAAGACATACATTAAATTTTAACTTTAACCCCAAGCTTTCATATTCTGAAAATCCATGCAAAATCTGTATCTTCTGCGTGGTGCCAGAATAAACAGACGCTTTCCAGATGGGTTTAATGTATGTGATATGTATTAATACGTGTACGCTACATGTTTCAGTTTTTGAGCAGCAACATTAGCAGGTGTTGTAATTAGATGAAAATGTAGTATGGACCAAAATGAAAACTGACATTCCATATCAAAGAATGGAGGACTTAACCATACTTAAATAATTGTTTCAAAGAAAAACAAAACACACACACACATACAATTTTTTTTTTAATAACTTTATACCTTGCTTAGAAAAAAATAAGTCTAAATGGGCAATATTTTTCATTACTATTATTGAAATATTTACATTAATCAGTAATTTTTGGTGTTTGTGCCATCTGTCACATTGCGAGGAATGAGTTGCTGCACTTTATTTGCTTTTTGAGCCTACTTGGGAAGTACGAATAAAAATTCTGAATATTTTATAGCATGTAGTAAGGCAGATATTGTATTTGTGGGAGACAATTTTGTGGGAACGAATTACACGATATTTTAATCTGTGACTGGCACTACTTTGCTGTTGGTATATTATAGATGTATTATCTTTTTGTTTCAGTTTTGTTGATTAACATGAGTTTTATATATTATTGTCATTCCTATTGTTTTTTTCTTGCTTTGGCTGACACCGACTCAAAAATTACTGATTAATGTAAAAATTTCAATAACAGTAATGTAAAATATTGTCAACTTAGATTGATTTTCTTCTAAGTAAGGTGTAAAGTTATTTTAAAATTTTTTAAAACAATTACTTTGTTATTAAATTTTTAGTGGTATTCTCATTTGTTTTGATTTTAAATATGGAGCAGCAGTTTTCATGTTGTGAACTTTCTATTAGCTCAGTGGTTACGGCGCTTGCTTTCAAAAAATTCTGTCTCCAGCCCCGGTTTCAAATCTTGCTGGCGGCAGGAATATATAAGAGTTGTGTTTGTTCATAAGAGCTATGCTAGGTTTCGTGATCCCAGAGGAAAGGAACTGGGCATCCTACCTCTGATACAATAGCTTAGTATGCCTGCTGCAGGCAGATCCAACCACCCTTCAGATTGTGGATTAAGTTAGTTTAACAATAAACATGCAACAATGCTGTAATATTGAGTTCATTGACCTCTTGAATAGCTTGCTGGTTGGTGAATTAACTATGACTTGGCTGGAGTTACAACGTGAGGGGCAATATGTATCTTTGTTGATGGTGCTATTAACAAAATAGTTCAAATTGAAACCTAATTCCAAGTCGGCTAAATATTAGTATGAAACCACTAGAACATGGATATTGAAATTCCGAGTTCTTGCAGTCCTCAAATCAAAGACTGAATTTTCAAGTATAAGGAATGTTTAAAAAGAAACGAGCCAGAGTCTGGAATGTGCAAACCAGTGATGGAATGGTAATATTGAAATATAATCTTCACTGGTGTTCAGCCGGATGGTGTCAAAGTAACACGACGTTTCAACAGCAAGCTTGGCTGTCTTCATCAGGTATCGGTGTCTGTTGGCGACGCGGTGACAGCCAGCTTACGACAGCCAGCAGACACCGATACCTGATGAAGACAGCCGAGCTTGCTGTCGAAATGTCGTGTTACTTTGACACCATCCGGCTGAACAGCCGTGAAGATTATATATCATCACTACACCGGGAAAGTCTCCACTCACACATGGTAATATTGTTGCGTCAGTAACAGAGAGTTTCCGAAAAGAGCATGGAAGTCCACATGCCTGCCACTATCGGGTCACAAATGCAAGTTGATTACAAAGCTATCAGAAGCATGCGTCAGTCGTCCAGCACTGATTCATGTTTTAAGCAGTGAAATGGAGGTGTCAAAAGAAGAGCAAGGAGGTGTTGTTCGTTTTATGAGAGCAGAAGGAGTAAGGGGAACGGACATTCCTCGAAGAATGTCATAAGTTTAGGGTGAACACTGCATATCCCTTGCAAGGGTCAAGGTGTGGCACAAGCATTCAGAGAAGGACGGGTGTCATTAGCTTATGATGTGTGATCTGGAACACCACACTGCATTACTGATGACATCGTCGAGCTGGTTGATAGACTCATTACCCAGGACCACCGAGTTACAGTGAAAGCCATAGCCGCCAAGGTCGGACTGAGTATCAGAAGTGTTCACACCATCATGACGGAAAGACTAATCTGAAGCAAAGTATGCGCCCAATGGGTACCCGACAGTCTTCAACCTCAACAGGAAACATGTCGAATGGCCCACCATCTTGATCATCTGCAACACTGTGCCAGGGAAGGGAATGAGTTCCTGGCACGAGTGGTGGCTGGAGATGAGTCCTGGTGTCATCACTTCAAAACAGAATCAAAACAACAATGTCTCCAGTGGAAGTATCGAGGGTCACCATCACTGACAAAATCCAAGGCCATCCACACAAGTTCATGAACGGAGAGACAGCCATTCACCATCTTGAGTTGCAATGGGACAAGTGCCTCAACAGCCAGTGCCAATACTTCTGAAATACAGGTTCTGGTTTCTGTTCCTAGGCCTCTGGCTCATTACTTTTTTAACCAGCCTTATAAATATATATATAATAACAATGAGTAGGATAATGCTTTAAGTCCTCGGTTTACACGTCTTACTCTGCCTGGTGTCTCACTTCTGCACAAATAAAGCTGCACGCTGACATATTGTGCTTTTCTTGTGTTTTTATTTTGTGTTCCTTGTTCCCAGCTGCCTTCATCTGTGGTAATTGTTGGGTCATATTTCCCTATCCTTATATATACAAAAAAAAAAAAAAGGGATAGCGAATTGAACCACCACTTACCTTAGATGATGGTATAAATAAGCACAAAACACAGGAAAAACAATGAATATTGTGGACTTGGCCTTTCGTCAACAGGAGAAAATCATGGAGGGAGGGTGGTGTAGGAGACCATTTCACAAAATGACCGTTAGTCAGGAACATGGTGGGGATAAATTCAAACAGAGGAGATGGAGAGGGGGACAGTGAATTGGAGCTAGAACCTGAGCAATGCAAAATGTTGCAAACATTGCAGAAAAATACATTAAAATGTTCATAACACAAATTTGAGAAAGTAAAAGTAAATAAGTAAACAAAGTAAAATTGAAAAAATATAATGATAATAATAATAAAAAGAAATCTCTGTAGTTAAACATCACCTATGGTATGTAGTAGTTCAATATACTGTAGACAGTGGGCTTGGAGGCAAGTAGAGGATAGAGGGAAGGAAAAGTACTGACTGAGTATTATCTCAAATTGAGATCACGAGGTTGCCTAGTGCCAAGTTTTTATTGGTAGGCAAAAAATAAAAACATGACAAAAATTAAAGATGGGAGAGAGGAGTTGGTTTTTTTTTTCTGTAAACCAAATGAAGACAGTATTTTTCTATTTATTTTAAAGTATATATGTGTATACTTCCTTCAAAATTGGATAGATACTGTAACGTTGGATAAAGAGCATTGTCAGTAATGGAAACTAATGTGGACACTATTTTTTTTTCTTTGTTTTAAACTATTCACTTGCAAAGCTCCATCAAAATGGGTTAAAAACTGTGAGTTTGTATAAAAATTGAGGGGTGTAATGGGGAAGAGGGTTGTGGTTTTTTTATTTGTTTTGGTCAGAAACCTTCTCCACAAAAAAATATATTTATGTGCCAACTTTCATCTGATTGGTCGAATGGTGCCGACTGTGACTTTGAGTAAAGAACATTGACATTAACTGTGTGGGTGAAAATTTTTTTTTTTTTTTTTTTTATTTTTTTTTTTTTATACAGTTTAACGTCCCTTTTTAACAACCTGGTCTTTAGAGACGGGAAAGGATGGGGGCAAGGAATGGGAAGGAATTCGGCCATGGCCTTTTGAAGGAAGCATCCCGGCATTCGCCTGGAGTGATTTGGGGAAACCATGGAAAACCCAAATCTGGATGCCCGGACGGGGATTCGAACCGCCGTCCTCCCGAATGCGAGGCCAGAACGCTATCCGTTACACCACCACGCTCGGTGTGGGTGAAAAGGGGGAGATGGTTGGGCTCCTGCAAATCAAATGCTGGCAGCATTTTACTCTTTATTTTGAAGTATAAGCGTGCAAGTTGCATCAAAATCAGATTAAAATGCGGGTTTGTATAAAAATTAAGGGGTGTAAAAAAAGGGGGGGGGGTAAGTGTTGGTTTTTGGATGGTTTGTCAGAAAACTTTTCCATGACAAAATACATTGCCAAAATATACGTGCCAACTGTCATGGTGAGTATATGTGTGCAAAGTTCTATCAAAATCATGTAAAAAATTTGAGTCTGTATAAAAATTAAGAAGGAGGGGTGGTTTTTTTATTTTTTTGGTCAGAAACTTCTCCTTGAAAAAAATAAATCTGTATGTCAATTTTTGTGAACATCAGTCAAATGGTGTCAACTGTAGCTTTTTAAAAACAATGTTGAGAAAAATCAGGTGAGTCGAAAGGGGAAGAGGGGTTGACAATATTTTTCACTTTATTTTAAATTATACAAGCACAAAGTTGCATAAAAATTATATAAAACAAGGCGGTTTGTATAAACATTATGGGGTGTAAAGAGGTGGATGGAGTGGTTTCTCAGTGAAATTTATATGGGATCACTTTGAAAATAAAATTCATTAAAATCGATTCACAAATGGCAAAGATATAGCTGATTTATGTGTTCACTCCATGATACCATCATTCATGGTGGTTCATTTCGCTATCCCTTTTTTTGTAAATCCATTCTCTAATTAGCTACTATTATTTCCTAGGAACTATCTATATATATATATATATATACATTGTTAGGAAACAAAGGCACTAAAAGTTGATATATTGAACATTAGGATAGGATAAAAAACCACCGCTTATCAAAGAAGGGTATCCCTCCGGCGTTGGTACACGAAAAAAACACGAACACTGTAAGGATACACAGCCTCTTAGTTTTTGAAGAGTTAGTAATTAATGTTTCTTTTTTTATGTTATTTCTGTGGGAATTGTTTATTGACAGTAGTATTTTCGATTCACTATTTTGTATCGGATTAATGTTAAGCTGGTTATATGTGTATGTTGTTAAAAGTGTTTTATGTCGTGTTATTATTATTATTTCTTAAGTATCCACGAGTCATTATTACCAGATGAACAAAGTACATGAAAATCTCTGGACGATAAACAGTATAAGAGGAAGATCTTTGGCGGAGATAGAAGAGAGAAATATTTTGTTAAGTTGTAGTGACAAGAAATAAAAATGTTAAACTGAATATTTATTAATTGAATGGTAAATAAAGAAAGTATATAAATATGAGAAGTAAAAATATGAAGGAAAGAGAATTATTATAACACACAAAGAATAAAATTTTCGAGCATGGCTCTTCCTCAGTAGAAGTGAAATGGCTGCATGCAAGCGGAGATAGAAGAGAGAATATTTTGTTAAGTTGTAGTGACAAGAAATAAAAATGTTAAACTGAATATTTATTAATTGAATGGTAAATAAAGAAAGTATATAAATATGAGAAGTAAAAATATGAAGGAAAGAGAATTATTATAACACACAAAGAATAAAATTTTCGAGCATGGCTCTTCCTCAGTAGAAGTGAAATGGCTGCATGCAAGCGACCAGCAGCCAACTGCGTGAGCCACAATGTCGTTGGCTCATGGTGAGGGAAAAACAACATGGCAGGAAGTGAGGGTGGGGGTAGAAGAGCACAGGATGGAAAACGATGATGAATAGCAAGTATAAAACAAAACTGTAAACAAGGACCCGTCGGGCAAGGGCATTATACCTAAGTTAATGGTCCCAAAAGCCCACCAAGTAATGGACACATGTGCAAACAACTGAAAAAATTTCAGAAATTTTAAGTTAAAACTAAAAATGAGCAAAATTTGAAGTCACAATCTATAAAGATAGGCTCTGGTGAGCAGTGGTTCTATGAGAGAAGGTGGAAGTGAGGGGCATGGGTGGGAGTAAAATTGGTGCTATCTTAAATTTGACCTAGAGATTGTTTGGTCCCCAGTTGGTACTGATAGGCCAGTTCCCACCTTATAAGTTCTGAAATACTGCTTTTATCTGAGAGGACTCTG
>JARYHS010014891.1:0-15398 GCA_031002005.1 Vandiemenella viatica
ACCTCGTAGACGTCAAGGTCATTAGAGGCTGTATGGGAGTGGGGACAAGGAACGGGAAGGGATTCGGCCATGGCCTTTTTGAAGGAAACATCCCGCCATTCGCCTGGAGTGATTTGGTTAAACCATCGAAAACCAAAATCTGAATGCCCAAACTGGGATTCCAACCGCCGTCCTCCCGAATGAGAGGTCAGAACGTTAACCGCTCACCCACCACGCTCGGTGTAGACTATTGATTGACACTTGTTTAACGATGTTGAAATTTTTTGGACATTTCTATGCTGAAGACTGTACTTCGTCTGCTCACCTTCCTTCTGCATTTTATATTTAACCTTTTTCCCGTTATCACCATGAGATCTTATTCTTGCTAGTTTTGTTCATATCTATATATCTATAATTATTAATTTATTTGTTGGAATACATTATTGTTCAGCAGTTAACTCGGTTCCTAAATACTTGTAATAATTAAATCTTCTTATTGTTCTTACATACTGTTGTTCCTCTTTGGATAATTTGGTTCGGACACACATTTTATTTCAGCATATTCCATCAGTTGCATTGTATTTTACTTGCAAAATCAACGTATAAAAACATTTCATTAACACCTAAATAAATAAAAACTTTATCTTAGTTTCTCTTATGTAACTTAGGGCGTCAATAAATGAATGTAAAATATGTTTACTGGATAAAAGAATGAATAATAGTTTAATGAACAATGGTTCAAAATTTCAGCACGAAATCTAATATATTATCGTAATAAGTGTTAAATTCGATCCAACAGATCGAAAGATTTTATATATTAAACTACCGTGTAAGGAATAGTAACTAACGAAGTTATTTCGGCACCCAAGATAATTGGTATGATAATAATAAGTTCTAAATATTTTTGTTTATTAAATTGACGTGTAAGCAGTAGTAACTAACAGAGTTAATGGTTTCTTAATCCAAAACTATGTAACTTGGTCCATAATTGGCTTCAGAGAAGTAAAAACGTCGCTGACCCCAGTTCGAGAAATCACGGTGACAGAGGCTGTCGTAAGCAGCGTTCCTGACAGGCAGCAGCAGACGTCATCAGCTAGTTGAGCTTCACGTCACGGCTGACATTTGGCTGTAGTTCCGGTGTGGTAATTCGCCCACGCACATCGCAACTGATGCGCATGCTACAGCCAGCACCAGCTGGGGACCGACAGCTTTTACAGTTTCTCTGTCCAGACATGCACGAGCAGCACTCATGCGACAATTCACCGTACCAACTCTACTAACTTAAAGACAGAACCGACGGCACTTTGAAAATTTCTCGACCAGACAGACACAAAGACAGCAATACAAGAAAGTTTCCAAACTATTATATCGAATTTGGAAACAAAAATTTTCTATATCGAAAGTAACTTTATAATATCAAAATGAATAACTAAGTCTTAGGAATTGTGTAGAACTGTAGAGAAAATATCACCAGCGTTGTAGAGCACGTCAAATATACATGCAAAAATTATCACAGCTGTCTCAGAGTTGTAGAATCGTATGATAGTATTGAAGTTAAGAAGAAAACAAAAACTAGCGCACTTCGTAGTTTGTTAGTTAGCTTCTATAATGCTAACATACGCTTATTAACAGAAAAATTATAATATTTTTCTGAGATATATGATAACATCTGTTTTAAGTAAACGTAAGCTGAAAGCATCAATAAGTTGCACTCAATAACATGTAATAAATGATTCATGTTTTGTTACTAGTTGATAGTGTTTTTAACTGTTCGTACATTATTCATAAATACAGAATTACTTAATTTCTTCAAAGCAAGTTTGAATCTTACCAACACTAAACTCAAAAGGATATTCGGTCTTGTTTAGCATTATAATAAAAATAAAATTGCAAGATTTCCTTATAAAGATTGAGATGAAAACACTAAAAACAGAGAGTATAATTAATTGGAGAAATTTGTAAAAATTATAACAATGAGGAAAGTTTACTTGGTTTCAAATATCTTGCTACATAAATAAGAATATCTGCTTAAATACGAGCATATCGTTTAAAAAACTGAGTCCAGTAATAAGGAATGTTGGAAATATTGTTAAACATTTATCAGTGAACCGGTAACCGGAAATCATAAACTGAGATTAATCAATAACTTAAAAGTAATCCTTAACTGTAACAGTAGCAATTATTGAAGAAGTTATACTGGAACAGCGGTTTTAGTTTTGATCGTGACGAAATAGGCCAAGTGCGCCTATACGCATGGTTCATAGCGTAACAGTATTGGCGTTAATTAAATGTGTATATAACAAGGAAAGAGTTTAAACCCTACATATATTTTACTCTCATGAACGCTATTCGTTTCTTTGTGTGGATGTTTTCGTCAGGAAGAAAAACAGTTCTGTATCAAAGATTTAGCAGGATTTTGAGTAAAATGCGTTCCCTATGAAAAAAAATTGAAACTTACTGCTCATAAAATATTATTAAAATTATTAGCTTGGATATAATTCCGATTTGGTAAACTCGTCTTCATACTACATAATACCATCTCATGATTTACACAGTTATTGGCAACATGGAATTTAATTCGCCATCGATTTGCGAGAACTTGAAGAAGCGAAACTTCTAACATTAGTTTCCTACATGAGTGAGTTTGCCCTCTAGTTCCATATAACAAACAATCATCCCCTCGATGAAGCAATCTTTTGACTTTGTAACTCTAGAGTTTTCGGTGAAAGTGTAATGTTAGCTGCATATACTGAGATCGGTTGCATCACACAGTAGCATAAGTGGCAGGGGACGCGAAGTGCACTGACTGTTGTTTCACTTCTCGTGATTCCGATTATGTTTCGGTGTGATCGCAAGAAATTTATTGATATGTGTGTCACGTCTCCGATAAACGCTCAAAACATAAAGTGTAATATCAAACCAAAACATTGTTTTAATAATTGCTTTCTGAAGATCCTAAATTTTCAACATTTCATTAATATAAAGAAGTTCACAACGTGAATCGTTTTACTTGCGAGAACCTAGTGCATGAGCGACAATGTTTGTAGGGACTTGAATTATATACCCCATCCATCTGTTCTAATTTCTTCGTCCATGACTTCTTAAAATCACTCCAAGTAAATTCCTTTTCTTTAGTTTCTCTTTCTCTCTTTTTTTTTTTTTAAATAAAATGGCCCAAACCAACTTTTTCCATTTTATTAACATCAATATTCCAAGAAAAGAGCAACCGACATTAGGTCAGCTACGAGGGTCACAGACGTCTTAGAGAAGACAGCAACCTTGAAGTGGCAATGGGCGGGCCATATCACGCGGAGAAAAGACCAAAACTGACAAAAGCAGAGTTAGAGTGGCGCCCAAGGGATCAGCACAGAACGAGAGCAATGAGAGTAGGACATACGCAGGGTTGTCGCAGTCGACTGGCAGAGGATCGTCCAAGATCGTTCAACCTGGAGTAGACTACTAAATCTCTAACTGAACTCATCACTTTAAGAGCCCACATCTGTAAATGATTGAACTGGCTGATAATGATATTACTGGTCTAATTACCTAGCTGTGGCGAGACGGAAAGTTACTGATTTTTAAATTGTAATTAATTACGATGTGTAATTTGTATTTGCCACGGCATCATATCACCTCTGTTTCTGTAAATAGAGTAATACGCCAACTGCCAGAATTGACGCACACAGAACGAATGATATAAATGGGACAAAAGTTCATACTCAGCATCAGTACGTATAATACTGCAACTGAATTTAGTTTTGTTTTTATTAGTTTGTCTCCATCAGTCGCATAGAGCTACCGCCTGGGGATTCTATTGTCCTACTAAGTAGAATCAGTGTGGAATATACCATTCATTGTGCTTTTAAGGTCAGCATCAATATATAGGTAGCATGCGTCGGATCTAGGCCTACATTCCACCCAGTTATGCACAACGTACAGAATTTTGAACAGAGCGGATCGTAATACTTCAAAAGGCAAGATACTTCTCTTTCCTCGCCTACATGCAGTCAAAAATATTTCTGCACTGCTTTGTATTCCACTTGTATTTTAGAAGCTAGCCAAGATGTCAACCGACATATAACACTCACAATAGAGAATTTATTATATGTGTTCTATAAATTATATATTTAATTTCGCACCTACCCATAACCATTTTCAATTTATTAGTAAAATTTTCATTCGTCAGCTATGTATATACACTACCTGAAAAAAATATAGCAACCATAAGGGGGGAGGAAATTACATGAAACTTCACCGGCTATATAAGTGATTAAAAACTCGAGTCAAATTTGCATAGAACTTGGGCAGTATGAGTCGATATATCACTATGACGTTACACCTTCTCTGGCCTGGGTACGTGCACTGATTCGTCTGGGAAGGATGTCATAAAGCAGTTTTACCCTCTCCCGAGCCAATCTGGCCCACAACTGTTGTAACTGGTCATTGATACCCCGGATAATGACACGGGAACGGAATTGTCGTCCGAGCTGGTTCCACACGTTCAGTTGAGGACAGGTTTGGGAATCTTGCTGGCCACGGGAATACCTCAGCATCACGCAGACCGTTCATAGAAACAAGTGTCGTGTGTCACCGAACATTGTACTGTTGAAAAATGGTACAACGATACTGTAAGGTAACGCATGAAGACGCAGGATGTCCGTGACGTACCGTTTTGCCGTCTGAGTTCCTTCAATCCCTAGCAGCCGTGTCCTGAAGTCATATCCGATAGCTCTCCCCACCATGACGCCAGGAGTAACACCGCTGTTCCTCCCAAAAACATTGTAAGAGTGGGACCTCTCCTCACTTCGCCGCCATACTAACTTAATTTATACGAGACTGGTTTTGGGGTATCCAAAACTTAGAGATCATTCCAAATTTGTAACACAGACAGTATTCAGTAATTCAACACAGACTGTCATCGCTACTGTACTTCGTTAATAGGATATTTGACTATTTTTAAAAATGGTTTTAAATTGTTCATTGACACACGTTATTCACCCGGTACTATCTATTTTGTGACAAAAGTGCTTAGTTTACGTAAAATTCTACTTCAAAATTTAAAGTATTTAACGAAAACGCTCCTTTGCTACCTGGTGCGGCCAACGACGCCCGTGACGTCACGTGCCAACAAGCGCTCACTCTGCAAAAGTGACGTCTGGTTTTTTTCTCTGAATTTGTGTAAAATGTAGGAAATATGGATTATACACACTTTGTAGTACATCAATCTACAACCACAACAATAAAAACTCCAGCACAAAACGGTAAGTGTTCCCACAATAGCTGAAATACGAAAATAAGTCGCTGTAACTTGCTCGTGGAAAACCAAACCGTATTGCAACTAAGTCACATATTATTTTCTGTGAAGATAATTTACACCGTAATTTCGTTGAGTTAAATGTAATACGAGTATCAGTAAGGTTAGTGTCCATAGGTTCGATCCTCGTTTCGGAATATTATTATTATTATTATTATTATTTTGCTTTTTCTTTGGATACTAGTTACAGTTGGTAGCATCGCATATTCATTTCAAATTCCACCAAAACATTAATCTGTTGGTTTTTTTTCGAAGGCTTGACGAATTTTTGAATAGTAAGCGTATAGCAAACATTTGAAATATAATCAAAGAAGACCTCAAAAAACAACCTGGGCGTTGATTGCACACCGAAAATTAAAAAAAATTGAAAACTACTAGCTCCTTATAAGTAAATACCGCTTAAATAGATGCAGTTATGTCAGGAGGGTAACACACAGTTGTATCGTAACGTAAAAATTCTAAATAAAGCGCTTCAAAGCGTTCCGGAATCGTTACGAATTTCTTCATGTGATGTTACTGTTAAAACAAATTCTACTATCCACCGCCATGAGCCTGTATTTTTTGCCATGAAAATGCATGTCTAGTATTTTTCAAAATTAAAAGAGTAAGGATATCTTTTCATAAAAGTTTTCTGGTGTGGTAGCAATTTATGTTTCAGACCTTTGGATGACGCTTAACAACTAAAAATTTATAAGTTCTTCTAATAAAAATATAATTATGTAATGTAACAAAGAGCAAACAGAAACGAAAAAAAAACAAGTTTCAAACCTAACGCCTTCTCTTTAACCACGCCGCTACCCGGACACAATGACTCAGCTGTTTCTAAGAAACACTTCAACATTACAGTTCCTTGTGTGAGATGAAGTGAAACGCGGTCGGTAAATAAATGAACAAATAATAAATTCAGTTTCGCCTGTAAAAAATGTATCATTTATCTATAATTTTTTATCTACAATTAAGAAAAATTGCCCACGACTAATTTAATTTGTAATTTAATCATTCTTATAAATGATTTCTCTTAACCTCTAACTTTCAATTTAAATATAAATCATTTTTAAGCTCTCCAGAATAAAATTCATGAGTTGTTTCTATAGTTAGAAAAAGGTGCCTATTTTCAGTATTTTTTCTGCTGTAGTTTTCTAAAAAAAAATCTCCATTTTCTATTCAAAACCAAATGCTATTAATAACAAGAAATAACCAGCAAAAACAATAAAAACAGTTGAAAACTTGGATAATAGGAAACGATCCATTCGCAGCTGCAAATTTTACAGACACGTGGCGTGATTAAAGTAGCCACCAATCCTAGAACGTTTTCTGTCAATTGACCAAAGGAAAAAAAAAAAAAAAAAAAAAAAAAAAAAAAAAAAAAAAAAAAAAAAAAAAAAAAAAAAACTAATTTTTATTTAGCTTTTTTTATTAAAAATAATCTGTTTGTCTTTTCATACTTAAAAAAATGCTTCCTTAAGCGTTAATCTACGCAAACGATTATAATTTATAATATTACTGTCAAATAGCATATTGTAGACGTTAGACTGATTCCTTCCAAATGTAATTATACTACATTGTTGCTATTCTTCATGAACGTAATCTTTCATTGTTGGCATGCTACAGGGTAAGGTCACTGAAACAAAAACTTTAAGATAGTTAAATCCCATTTCGGATGGCCACAAATAAATGATAATTTAGGTTTAGGAAAATAGGCAGTAGCCTCGTAAAGTACTATTCTCGCCATCTCAAGAGATTTTGCGCTTTGCGTTCTGTGTCTCGGAACTTGAAGTGAGGCGCCTGTCAGGCTACTCTGGTTGGGTCAAGCTAAGCTAAGTTTATTTCTAGACGCTGAGGCGCCGACTGCAGAATCTGGTTGCTTTTCTGCGTCCTAGGGGTCTCACTCTGCACTGCGTCATGTGATACCGCGTGAGAACACTTTGCAGACTACGATCGGTACGTAATATTTGGTATCAAAAAACCACACTTACTATACTACTTTACTTCAATGACGAAAGAAATAATTTCACTTAAGCATTAAGGCATGCATAAAGCAAAATTCATTATTTATGGGAGCGCCCATAAACAACGTGGTTCCATTTTGGCCTCCTGTGAACCCCCCCCCTCCTCCCCCCCCCCCACGTAGCCCTACGTGGCTATTGTCTATCACCCCCCCCCCCCCCCCCGCTCCCCCCTACCATGTAGCTTTTTTCCCTTTTTTTTTTAACTGCTTTACATCTCTTTTTAACATCGAGGTCTTTAGAGACGGGAAAGGATGGGGGGCAAGGATGGGGGCAAGGAATGGGAAGGAATTCGGCCATGGCCTTTTTTGAAGAAAGCATCCCGGCATTTGCCTGGAGTGATTTGGGGAAACCATGGAAAACCCAAATCTGGATGCCTGGACGGGGATTCGAACTTTTCCCTTTTGATTCCAGAAGACATTTTGTACTGTTTTCTCCTGTCAGACTATGGTAAATCACATACGGAGATAATTAACTAAGGGAAATGAATATTCACATGCTGTTGTGTGTTCTGTTCCTCTTTTTAATTGTGAAAAATGTTACGAAAGGAAAGCAACATGGCCTGGCTCGGAAATCCCTCCCCTCCCCCCACGTAGCCCACCGTAGCCTTCAGCCAACCCCGTAACCCTCCCCCCCCTCCTCTTCCTCGGCACGCTCCCTATTGAAAAGGTTAGATAAAACCAATAATTCACGTAGTTACGGTTCATGTGTTTAAGGCATGTATAAATCACAATTCATTATTTATTAAAAAGGTAATATAAAACCGATAATTCACGTAGTTGCGGTTCAGGTAATTTTGTATATGGAATCGAATGCTTAAAAAAAAACATTATTTTTACTTTTGATGTTTTTGAACATTAAAAATTGGATTCTCTACCACTTTTGAAGCTAGAATACATTTTACAAGTGTCTGTGTAAAACCGCTTACTTACCAAGAAGTCTTATAGCAGATATCTGGTTTCACGTTTTCTTGAATAATGAATTCAATAATAATGTGTTGTTCCACTGTTAGATACACCTGCAATTAGATAAACTTCTCGGTGCTTTCTGAAGGGCTCAAATCGGTTAGTAATTGTTCCCGCAAGTCATTCACACCTCTTGCATTCATTGCGCGAAGATTCAGCTACGTTACTATGAAAGAGGAAATTAAGAAAACGGTATTATGATACATTTAGAGCACATGTTCGCAGTTTATGTACATCTGCTCACCAGTACTTGTGTCGGATTCATCGTAGAAGCTACGGGAGTTCAAAATTTAGTTCTTCAAATTTCTCGGTAATTAGATGTCTCACTGTTGAAATACGTTTGCCGTACCGCCTGCAGTGAAATTAAATACAAAAAATATTTGACATCCGTTAGAAAATATACCAACTTAATTTAACATTTCTGTGAAAAGATGGTATTCTCGTTTTGCTACAACAGTCAGACATTAAATCAAATTCTCCCTTTCTTTTACCCAACACAAATAACACCCACTATAACGAAATACATTATGTCCATTTCGTATTGTTGGAGTTGTTAAACAGTAATTTTTACTTGCAATTATAAATATAAGATTTAAAACTCGTAATTTCGTATTTAAAACATCAGTCAATCAAATATGTACTCAATATCAGGCAATATGGTGTGGGAAGATATTTTTTTCGTAGGTAAGGGGTCAGAGATTTGAATAAGTTACCAAGAGAATTGATACCAAAAACGTTGTAACAATTTAAAGTTGAAATTTGTGGAGAGCATAAGTGGGGGATAAAATGGGTGTGTGGGAAAATTTCCATAGCAATTAAATTAAATTCATTCATTCATAATCCACATTTATACCATGTATAAGAGCATCAAAACTTAGCCCAAAATTTTAGTGATCATACCTCGAGAGCTGTTATCGAGAAGTAAGAGCTCCAACAGTATGACGCCTTCAAACATCATCTAGTGACATATATATATAAAAATATATGATTCACTATATTTACTGCAAATGATATTACGGTTCTCTTGGTCATTACCGATAAACACGGCTATAAAAAATATATTTTGAACATGGCTGAACAAAGTAGGGGTATAAAATAAATTGTACCACCCTGTTTGCAGCTAACAGAGTATGATGAATCGCGTTTGGCTCTTGTAGTCTCAATTGGCACTGAATATACCGAAAACTGTATACTGTTGTTAAATCGTCAAAAGGTGTCGTATTCTTGTTTTAGAATAGCCAAAAAATCTTACACAGAACATTAAGGAATAAAGAATACGTCTACATAGATATGAGAAATGTTGACTGTTTGGTAGTTTAGTAACAGAAGAAAAAGTGGCCGTGATGAAAGAAAACGAATATAGTGTCTTCAGTACAAGCCAACACAAATTGGCGAGAAACATTAGTTATTTCTGTTTACGTTTAACAACCTGCTTAAAGGTTGTCTTGGCTCCTTCCAGTCCCCCTCATTCATTACTCTAGATCAGTTTCTAAGTCTTCTCTTAACCTTTTTCACTTTCTTCTTTTCGATGATGACTATTTTAGTATTGCTTTTAGCTGCTTCTCCCGCCCTTTCTCTTTACATAGAGAACTTTCTTTCAAGCTTTTCTGCATCTTTGCCAAACATCCCAATCCCTAATGTAATAGTTTCTTCGTCACCCCTTAAATATGCTAGTTCTCTTACTTATCCAATCTATTTCCAGTGCCTGTTAGGTAAATCCTACAAGTTACCCATCCATCATCATTCTGGTGTTAATATTTCCTCGGGACATGCTGGTACATCTCTTAAGTCACAGTATCTAACAACTTCGCACGACATTATCTGTATTGTTGCTCTCCTTGTAGTACCATATTGCCTACATTAGCTTCACGCCTTCTCATCATTCTCTGCTTTTAATAATAAACCCCGTCCCATACTTTTATGCAATTACATATTCGGTTTCCTTAATGCTTAAATGATTCAAATGGTTACCTTTTTCTCCGGAAATTTAACATATTTCAGAGTATGTACATTAGCACCTGCTAATCAGTGAAAAATAAAGATTGAATTATGTACAAAGGGGTTTTCACATATCCAATTATTTTCCTCCAGTACATTACACATATTATTTTTCTTAAGATGTTTAACAGTTTCTTACACAAATTAACAATAGTCCGCTTGATAAGCCTTGTCAGAATAAAGCATTTAACTTTTCATTGTTTTCAGGGCTGATTAACCAGAACTGCAGATATATTGGAGTGGATGAGAAAGTGATTTGCTGGGTAGAAGAATTTTTAAAATGTAGAAAACAGAAAGTAAGAGGAGAAAATGTAGTATCAAAAGAAGTGGAAGTAAAAATGGGAGTGCCGCAGGGTAGCGTATTGGGACCATTGGTATTCATTATTTTAATGAATAATTGTGTTGATTGTTTACTATCTGAAATTATATTGTTTCCAGATGACATAATCTATACATACAACGATGAATGTATGTATGTTTGTTTTTTTGTTTCTTCAAACAAATCCACAGTTTTCATCCGATCTCGATGAAACTTTGCACACTTATCCTTTGAAACAAGGGAGAAAATACTGTCTACATTTGGTTGAAAAATTATCTGTATAAATAATACATGTTGTCTCATAATTTCGAAATACTACTGAACGGTGATAGACAGACGCGTTGGATATGGAGGTCTCTCTACTGTTTTTCCATGTAGCGGTCATGTAGCTCAGTGGCTGAAGCGCTGGCTTACTAACTTTTGGGTCGTGGTCTCCGGTTCAAATCTCCGTGGAGGCTAACGTTTTCAAAAATTGTTTTTGATCGTAAGAGTCACGCCTGGGCCGTCGGTTATTCGGATTGAATGTTAAACTTGCAGATATTACAAAGTTAGGGGTGCAATGTGAGGCAAATCATAAGTAGTCTTGCAATGCTGTAGGTGTACACTTTTTTACGTTATAATGATCCCTCGGGGGTGTTCGCAGTCAGTGTGTGTGTGTGTGTGTGTGTGTGTGTGTGTGTGTGTGTGTGAACCGCAGTAATAATACTATAAATACGGAAGTAAGTCTGTGTTTTTGTTACGTTTTGACGAATAAATGGCTATATCGATACTGATGGAATTTGACAAGAAAATCTGTATGAAGGGCACAGGACATTTTTCCAGTTTGATTAACAGTTGTAGTCACGAAATTTTGAAACCTTATCGAATGGTGACGGAAATATGTTGGAAATTGATTCTCTTCAAGAGACAGGTTCGACGGTAGAATGATATAGTGATAGTTTTCCTGTCATATTATGTCGACTCGGAGTTGTTTGGAACCAATCCTTCGTTACCAACAACTTTCTATATTCAATTCTGGCAAAAAAAATCTTAATCCACGCGTACGAAGTCGCGGGTACGAGCTAGTGCTATATAAAAGAATTAAAACGATAGAGGATTGTAAACAGTTGCGGGGTGATCTGGACAGGATATCTAGTTGGGTTGGTAAACATGGGATGAAGATAAATGCAAAGAAGAGTCAGCTTATTAGATACAAAAATAAAAAACAGAAGGTTAATTATCAATTTAAGGTGGGCAAAAAAAAAAAAAAAAATGTATTGGGAAACAAATATGTACAAAAACTATACTTCCATACTCGAGGGTAAAAAAGTCTGGTATTTACTTTTTAATTTTTTCATATTAATCAAAATATGGAATTCCAAGGAACGTTGGTGATCATCACTCCACGAACAAATAAAAGATTCTTTTTATGTTCTTTAAATCTATTTACAATTACAAAATAGGAAATTCATTAACTACCGACAAAAAAGGAACATTTTCAGATCAACTTCTAACCTAAAATATTATTAACAATCTGAGCAACAATTAGCAAAATTCTCTTAAGATAGCAAAAAAAGATAATAGTTGGAGGTACTGTGTGATATCCTCACATTGTGCAGCAAGCTTTTACCGGGTTTATACTCTAAAAATAGCATTTTCATACTAAGGCAGAGAAAAATTAACGAATACTCAGAGTAGATTTAGGCCCTACTGACAATTTTGGGATGCTGTATTGGAATATGAAAACGTAGCACCTACTCTCTGTTTGAAAATACATACTGTTTTTTTTTTATTATTAAATGAACAGAAGCTGTCTTACAGAATATTTCTACCACGTATAAGATTATTTACAGAACATAAAATAATAATAATAATAACAAGTTAGATGCTACAATGCATGTGTTGAAATACGAAACAGTTCTCACTGCCTACAATTACCTGCCACCTAGCGGCAAATCTCAGAACTACAACAGCGTCATTCCCCAGCAGATGGGGAGAGTGTCTGCAACCAAGAAGTTGAATGCTGCCAACTATAGAATTTGCTTCACGTAATGTTGCCAACTTAGTGGATTTTCCACTAAAACTGGTCGTTTCGACCCCCTTTTAGTGGAGAAATATTGCTTTTAGTGGTTAGTGGTTTTTTCTAATGGTTTTTTTTCTAGTGTTCAGTAGAATTCAGTTTCAATTGATAAAAAATCGAAAACACTTACACTTTTCGAAATATATTTCTACCTTATTTCATTAGTATTTACTTTTACTGCGTAGGAAACATTAAAGTTAACTGAGTTTTTATTTCATTTCACGTTAAATGTTTCAATAACAGCTAAATGAATTAATTATAATCGATTAAAGTTTCTAAGAATATTTAATAAATTTCTTCGTTTATTTTAATTAATAATGTTCATTTATTAAAAAAATGGTCGCTGTTCCGTAATGTCAAGACAACTCTACAAATGATTAAACCATTTCAAGTTCTACTAAACGGTGTTTGTGCAGAAAATATTTATTATTTTCAACCAATAAAATTAATGGTTGAAAATTATTAATAGAAACTTTGGATAGATAAATATTTTCAACTATCCCTTACTCGATCATTTGAAATACCTCTTAACAGTGTCGGATCCAGGATTTTGGTTTGGGGGGACTTGGGCGGATTTTCGTTTGGGGAGGCTTGAGTAGATTTAATTTGGGGGGGGGGCCTTGAGTCGGGTAAGGGTGGGCTTTATAGTCATGCCACTCTTAAAACATCATCTGAAGAAGATGAGTTAGTATATAATAGCAGTTGATTGAATAATTTGTTGATGATTCATTGAATTACTACTTTCATGTTGATGTAATGATCAATCATACAGAAATTTAATGCGTATTATGTAGTAATAAAGGTAACTGTTTTAACAATATATCCATTATTTTCTTTCGTAATAACGAAATATTTGCTTAGTGGAAAATTTAGTGGTTATGAGAGTAGCGCCGCTTTTTGTTAGTGGTTTTCTGGTGATTTTAGCAGTTGAATCTGGTGGGCAGAAAGTTTAACGGTTGGCAACACTTTGCTTTCGACGTCCAGAAATAGTGAAGGAACCTTCATGTCTAGGAGAAAGATGCAGCGTACTTAATTCTCTGTATCATATAATCGGTTTACGACTTTTTTCTCAAGCGTCACAGTCCTAAAATGTGCTGCAGTTTTGTGAAGAGGATGATAGTAAACATAAATATGTCTGTAAGAGAGTTTTATCTGATAGATAAAAAAGAACTATCTGTATCAGCACAGATAACAGCACATCAGAACGCAGAAAAATGCTTGTAGAGCTGAAATTTCATTTATGTAAGAACGAAGACTTTCCCGGCGTATGACTGCAATGTAGTCTTCACGGGTGTACCACCGGATAGTGTTGTGGAAAGACAATATTTCGACGGCTGGCTTCATCAGGTGAAGAAGACGGCGGAGCCAGCCGTCGAAATATTGTGTTTCCACAACACTATCCGGCGGTACTCCCGTGAAATTTCATTGTTAAAAATAAATTTACGTTTGAAGTTAATCCCAGTTTTCGAAAGCAATTAAGGATCATAAAGCATGTAGGGAAAAGAGGTAGTCGTTGTTTATGGGACTGCAGAAAAAAGTCAGAAGTGCCTGTACTACGTTAAGTGTTGATTAATTTTTTTATCAACAGATACATAGACCCCAACGAATAAAAAAAGAGCAACGTTCTTAAAAGATATAGCTTTCAGATAATACTTCGGACAAGCATTGTTATTTAAATTTATTCTGAAATGTGTTATAGAAAACACGTTATCACAATTCTTATACATATTTCAAACAATCTGCGACACAATTCCCTCGTTCAGCAAAGACAGGACTCAGCAAACTATTTTTTTCATTATTAAATTAATTCCGTATGGCAACCTTTCGAAATCGGCTCCTTACCAATGTCCGTCGTAGCTCTTCCACTCCAAGGCTGTATCAAGAACGATAGTTTTTGAGGAATCAGCGTTTTTGGCAAGCAGGATTCAGCTGGTTACATGCAGTTAACCCAGCATCCTTGTGAGTCGACTGCTGGGGCTCACAGTGCGTAGCCGACGACTGATGGGTTGAAACATTGTCGGCAAAGCAAACTCAATGCGGCAAAATAATTTTAGCCACTTGGAATAATAAATTGACAGGTAGAGAAGGGGGATCGTCTTCCTTGAAGGCAGGGAGACAGTGGAGTTAGAAACATGTTTTATACTAGAAACGCTACTGTGCTGATGTAGTGTGGGAGAGATATTAGTTGTACGGAAGAGACGCTAGTGAATAGTTAATAAACGTAATCATTAGAGCTATATAGCGTGTATTGTGTTCAGCATGCATTAAAAGAACTTAGTTTATATGAAACTATTCTTCGCTTCGTTCCCAGGTGAACAGAAAAGTTCCTTCCTCAACTACATTTAGAAAGATATTGTCTACGATTCACTCACTGTTCACAGCACTACCTGCATAAGACGACACGGCGCAGTTGTAAGAAGGAGTCTAGATGAACCGAGGGATTGAATCGTAACATTCTTTTGTCATAGCTGAAGAATCAATGATAACCAGTGAACACGATAAATTGATTCTTTGTGATAATTATGAAGCCAATGTAGTTATTCTAGACGTTGATACAGAGGCAGGCGACCCATCTTTTTTCTCGCGATGTCTAAGCGTTCTTGTTTGTGTGGATAAGTATGATCAGTAGGGTTCGGATCCTTAAGATTTGTCATATTTTTTATGCGTTGTTTTTGATCTGAAATACTGAACTAAACACTCATTTAACGTTTCTGATGGCATTTAAATGTATTTTATAGCATATAAATGCATATTCAGG
>JARYHS010014892.1:0-30628 GCA_031002005.1 Vandiemenella viatica
ACATGTAAATGAAAATTTTGTATGGTTGAAGTATTTTCTGAATGTTATCACAGAATAAGTTCTTATCTCATCCCGTTGAGCCAATAAAAATAGACTTTTATGTCCCATATTCTCCAACAAGAATGAAATTTGATAACTGGTAGCCCTAAGTTGAAAAGAATTCTTTGGTTTTAATGGGAAACATTGTCGTATTATCGCTAACATACACCAGGATGGAAAAAGAAATTTGAAAATTTTTGTGATTTACCCATATTCGTTGCAAAATACTTGCACTTGAGGAAGATTTTTTATAGTGAATTTTAATTGAAAGAAATACTGTGACAGTTCATATGATTTTTAAAAAATGTTTTTTCTCAAAATTTTCAAAAGTCAAAACGTATTAGTCATGTAGAGAATGATTTCCGAGGAGTAGGAGTAGGAGTAGTTTGAAAAGTCTTTTGTCCATTTCCATTCTCTTTTACATAAAGAGTTTAGTTACTAAAATTATCAGATCCATAAATATAACTGAATATGCATTCTCTACTTATTACCATTGCATTAATTAAAAGCAATGCCTCTTCCAGTTACACGCTAGGAAATCTGCTTTGCATACTGTCTGTTACACAAAAACTTACTTGACATCCGGTACTGCTTGACGTAGTTTTCTATAGTAACATTATATATAAAACATTATCCTATGCCTTATCAAGATGCTTCATTAAGGGGTATCAACTTCACACTTGTAAGGCAAGTAAACCAAACCAACACTCCTCCTTATTTGCAATACTCCTTCAGTATTGTTATTTGTTCATTTCTGCATAAGCTTTAGAATTAGTCCAAGCCCTGAGAAATTGGTATCATAACCTTTGTATCTGTGGCTCTATCCCTTTCTTGTATTACTTCTCACATCCACCAATTTTTAGTTTAAATCCAGAATGAAAGCTATTTACAATAAAGTATGATGACCTAAGCCCTTATTTTATCGAGCTGCTTAGTAGATTTTCTCCTACCGTGTCTGCTCCAGAACAGCTTTATTGAATAAAAGTTTATGGAATAATGTTACATTTATACCAACTTTGAGATCACAATACAGCAAAAATATTTTTAGAATGAAAAAGTAGGTTAAAGAAAGAAAGAAAACAAAGTAGACATTCCAAATATTCCGTTCTACTGTACTCTAAAAAAAGTTGTCACTGAAACAAATAATGATAATATACAACAACAAAAAGTTCACTACTATGAATCCACATTTAACCGACTGAAATGGTACTTTATAGTGTGTTGAAATGATGTAAACTAATTAAAAGTAGATAACTATGCATCCACATTTAACTGAAATTTATTTAGTTTTTAACAAATTTCATTCCTCCCAGCTGAAGGCATAAAATTCTCTTATTATATCATGGATGATAATATTCCATAGCTTATCTACTATATAATTTCCTAAGCTCACTCACTCAACTCAATAGCTACTGGCTGGAGAACGGTGTCACGTGTCGGTCTTCGCTCGCAAATTAACAGCGACCAGAGATATCACTAACAAATTCGAGGTTATAATCACAATTTACCAGCTAAGCAACTGCTACCAAATTCATTGCCTTAACACATTCATTAGGTTAGATTTTCGTAGAATCTCATAGTTCAAAAAATATCGATAAACTTTACGGCTAAAAAATGTGTAACTGCTTCTCACTAACATGTTGCTAATGAAAGCAACATAAAAGAAACTTACTCATGGGGTCAGCTGTAACCACGAATACCAGTTGTTATCCCAGCCTAGGCTAAATTTCAATTTAATTAAAATTTTCACTAATGTTGTTGCTTCACCAAAGTTTATACATTATGATTTACTTACTTCTTACGTATGTTACTGACCACTTTCGTTAATGGTCTTTGTTAATGTTCGCTGTACGTGAATTATTAGGCTACTAGCCCCAAAGCCCGTCAAAAATGATTGGTTTAACTGAGTGTTATGGTAATTTATATCTCTGCAGTTGTTTAACTAAATAGAATTGTTATAAAATAAAGCTCATTGTATTTTATCGTCCTTTGTGCTGTAGCAAAAAAGTTTCAGTTGTCAACTTGGTCCAGGCTGCATTTCAGCCCAACCACAATCTCGCTTAATCACGCGCGATTAATACATTCCCTGTATCGCATGCATCGCGAAGTAAGCTTGATCCCAAATCTTCACAGGTTCTGACACCTTTCTTTCTTAATATCTGTGATGAAAATTGATATTTTTAACGGCTAAGACAGCTTACATCGGCTGAAATAATGATCCCAGTGAGAACGAAGGGTGCTAAAAATAAATCTTAACAACTTACGCTATGCCACGTAATATTTAATTGTGGTTTAGGCCACATATACCGCGATCAATTTGGAACTTCTTTCATTCGAACCATGTAATGATTTTAGTTTAAAAAAAAAACTAATAATTAATATACCAATTTAAATGCAATACATACTTTTCTTTCAGTGTTCTGACAATTCATGTCTTAGCAATTGCTTAACTAAACAGAATTGTTATAAAATAAAATTCAGAGTAATTCCTCGTGCCATGCGCTGTAGCAAAAGGTTTCAGTTTTCATCTGGGTCCAGGTTGCATTTCAACCTAACCACATACTACGATAAACTTGCCGCCAGGAGAACAATACTTCTATCTCTTGCATATTAATACATGAACAGTATCGCATTTTAGTGGTAATAATGCATCGCGATTAGTGTTGCAAACTGAAGAAAAAATGTTTTTTTTCAGCTTTGTGAAAAAAAAACATGAAAAAAAAACCTAGCACCCGTGTTTTTTTCTAATTTTTTTTTTTCAGAAAACAATATATTTGATAAATTATAGTTTTATTTAAGGAACTTCCATTTTACATGTGTGTTTTAAGTCTTACTGAATCATATAATGTCTCACATAATTATTAATAAGTGTATCTATGTAAATAACATAATTTTATTCATCCTCTATGTCAGTACCACATTCACTAGTATCAGCACTACCAACATTAGTTCGATCGGTGTCGGAATTTTCTGTCTCTTCTTCTGTCTCCTCTAGATCCATAACTTCAGAAATAGTTAAATTTTCTTTTACTGGTTGTTCTTGTATTGTACGCAAAAGATTTTGAAATTGCAATTTTAAATAGTGAGCAAAGTACACACTGTGCATAAAGACTGTGCTGATAATTCTGTGTTACGGTCTTTTAAGTTTGAATTAAAATCTATTATCATACTAAATAGGAGCTTTACTTCTTTTCAATCGTTTGTTTACACCAGGGGTCCCCAAAGTGGTCGGTATCGACCCCTGGGGGTCGATAAGAGTTCTCCAGGGGTCGATTAATACACGGGGGTCGAAAGGGGGTCGATTGATAATAAAGAGGATCAATTAAATTGTCTAGGAAAAAAATGGGAATATTCCAAAAAAAATCCAAAATAACTGACTACCCCCATTACAACCTTAGTTTTACCGAAGCCTGTGTCGCTTTAGGTATGTGTTAAGGAGAAAACACACTGGAGCGGAAAGCATAGCAACGACGAGAGCGAAGAACAAAGCAGCGAAAACAAATAACCAATGGATTGTTGCGATGACTCGTACTGGGGCTCAAAGCGGTGACGGTGAGGTAATAATGGAGCAAAGCTTAGCTTTTGAACTGTTTGATTTCGCCGCTTTACACTTCACTTGCATTGCTGGTTTGCTAGTGGTTATTCCTGTGAGAAACGAATGTAGACCAATTTATGAATTGTGTCTCTTCTAAGGTCCGTCTTTGGGATAAGAAATAAGTTCAACATCACAATTATTTTATTTTAGCTAAGCTATGTGATGAACTCAATAAGTATTATTACTTCGGGAATTTAAGCATTTTATATTCGGGAGGATGCCGATTCGAATCCCCGTCCGGGCATCCGGATTTGGGTTTTCCATGGTTTCCCCAAATCACTCAAGGCTAATGTCGGGATGCTTCCTCCAAAAAGCCATGGCCAAATTCCTTCCAGTTCCTTGTCAGCAGTTCCATCCCGCCTCTAATGACCGTGCTGTCGACGAGTCGTAAAGCCAGAGAGGTGGGAATTGGGGGGAGGGGAGGAGTGAACGCTGCTGGTTCATTATACACAAGTTGCACTGTTACCCTCTAGCATGGTTTCCACTCTATGTATTGTATATCTAAATGTAGATTTTGTCCTTTACATAGAAAATATCGTAATATACTGAAAACCATTAAATTTAGATACTTCTTTTTTATATTTTTCCTATCTAATTCTATTGAATAGGTAACTTTTAGAGGTAATTATTATTCCTTCCAGGTCTAGGTATCTATTGTTAGCAAGAAGTAGCAACAATGCACTCTGAGAAAGAACAGACAGTTCTTTATAGCTCGAGCGGTAATAAGTTGCGCCTCTTACTGCCACTGTTTTGTTGTGCTGCGATCGTATCGTGTTGTTCATATTATAAATCTGAGTTTAATACCTACAATGTCGTCTACCAGTGCTAAGAAGATAAGCAGACAGCATTCACACGAGTATTTGAAATATGGTTTTGTGCCATCTTTTGCTAATGAAACTATTCCTATGTGCTTGTTATGTGAAAAAACGTTTAGCAATGATGCTACAAGCCGGCGAAAATGAAAGACCACTTGGAAAGGGTCCATTCTGATAAGAAAAACAAAGATTTGAGTATTTCAAAATGCTAAAATAGAAATTGAGAGTTCGGCCAAATTTAATTACATATTTGAAGTCATCTGCTAGCGCTGATAGTGAAGGAGGACTGAGGTCAAACTACAGCATCTCTCTTAACATAGCAAAGAAAGGCAAACCGTACACTATTGGTGAAGAGATTATAATACCAGCTATAAAAGATGTAATTGAAAATTTTATGAAGAAAGACTCTCAACTAGTTTTAAAGTGCATACCATTGAGTGCAAATACTGTGCAGCAACGTATAGAGGAAATGCCGATGATGTGGAACGAACTTTGGCCTCTGAGCTCCAACATTGTAAGTTTGCTATTCAACATGACGAATCAACTTTCGGAAGTTCAAATCTTCTCATGGCTTATGTTAGGTTCCATAGTCCATCCCTGAATGACACTGTTGATGAATTTCAGTTTGCTAAATATCTTCAAACTGATTCATAAGGTGAGACAATTTTTTTTATGTTTGCAAGATTATTTGAAGAAGCACAAATTCCTTTCTGGAATATTACTGCAATAGCTACTGACGGTGCACCTGCTATGGTAGGCCGTTATAGAGGATTTTTCGTCTTTCTGAAGGAAAAAGTTCATAAAGTACATACCGTTCACTGTGTCCTACACATGCAGCATCTTGTAGCCAAAAAATTGAGTGGCGAGCTGCATGATACTCTAAAAGTGTGCATTAGGTCAATTAATAAAATTAAAGCTCATCCTCTCAATTCCCGACTGTTTGCGAAGTTATGCGAAGACGGAGAATAAAGTCGCCGAAATATTGTGCATCAATAATAATATTACTCGGTTTGTTTCCCGAGAAACGTTTATAAATTAATTATCATGGCCTTTCAACTGAAAATGGACCTGTTAAAAATCTTCACTGGCACATAAAGATTTTAAATATTTTTCAAACTTTCGACTACTAAAAGAAAATGAAGAGACACCCAACCGTGATTTGGAGATATATATTAAACATCTCGATAAAGTAAGAGAAGACTTGAAAGCACGTTTCGAAGACTTGGAGAACATGCATGTTCCTGAATGGTTTGTTTCTCTATTTGATGTTAAAATTGATAATGAAGGTAATGAACCTGGCTTAGAAGATGAAATGATTGAAATATGCGTAGATCTGGAAGCTAAAGCATTGTTTAAAAATAAAAATCTCATCGAATTTTGTAGCAATAACAATATTGTTACAAAATACCACAAGCTCAGAGCAGAAGCCGAACCCTTCTTACTTGCATTCCCAACTTCATATATGGGTGAAGCTGGCTTTAGCCACGGGAACGCTATTTTGACAAAACTGAACTTGGAAATCCGTCGTTATTTGCGACTAAAACTTACCAATTTTCAACCGAACATCAGTAATCTTGCTGCTGCCCTTCAGACCCATCCATCTCACTAATATCAACTACTTTAATAAAAAGGTATGTTAACATATTTTTATGTATTCAATAGTAGTCATAAAATGGCAGATGTTTTTTCATCGAATATAATTTATTTAAATTTTCAATGATTATTTTGTGTTTTACATTTTATGACACTTATGGCTATAGGCTAGTTTCCATCTATCTATAATTTTGTTATTATTTTTTATGATTATAATAACAGTGTAAAATATCTCCTTTTTCTGTTAGTGTTGCTGGGTGGATTTTTTAAGGCGTGGGAACTGTAAATACTTTCTTTGGGTTGTTATGCAAGGCTCCTTATTGCTTAGCATCAGAAATACTAAAAATGATTTAAAATTTTTATCAGTGTCGGATCCAGGAATCGAGCCGGGGCAAAAACTGTGGGAATGCCGCCCCTTGTCACATAATTTGGAGCCCCCATTTTTGCCGTCTGACCCCAAGTGTCGCCGCATCGATTTTTGCCCAAACACATTGTTGTCGCCGCCCCGACTGTCGGCCAAACACATTATTGTCTCCCCCCCACGATTGTTGGCCAAACTCATTGTTATCGCCGCCCGGCACCCAGTGTGCTAAAAAAAAGGTTTCCGCGACTTAAATCGCCACCCTTCAAACATGATTTTGCCGCCTCCTTCAAGTTGGCACCCCGGTTTACACGCCCCCTCCCTCAGATCCGGCACTGGTTTTTATTAAACGTTTAATCTGGGGGTCGATAAGAAGACAAATGTTCTATAAGGGGGTCGACGTGATAAAAAGTTTGGGGACCCCTGATCTAGATAAACAAAACATCTGTCGCTTTGGAATCTACTCAAAATAATAATCATAAGTATTTGGAATGAGGCAGTGCTGAAGCTAACTTCAAAGCCATTTTTCGAAACACATATTGACCTTAACTTTTACTGAATGCTGTTAACGGTTGGTCAGATTCTTTAATCAAAATTTGTTGAGCTAAGTCTAAAGTTGAAAAGTATTTTGCCTTCCCCAATAAATCAAGAATTTCTGAAATTAGTGGCAGTGGGTAAACAGTTCCTACAGTGATTTCATTTCTGGAATTCGATACAATCTCTGGTTAGTGACTGTACCGTGTGCTTTCGGCTTTAAATTATGTATGACTGTGTTGGTATGTGTCAACTTATTCCTGGAAGATGGAATATATCATTGTACAACAAACAAATTTCTAGAATGGATCGCTTTTCTTCTTCATTTAGATGATCTTCCCTTAAATTTTCCCTTAATAAACCGGTTTGTGTTTTACCTTGTTTGGGTTGCATGTGACTAGTTTTTTGTTTACTATCAGAATTTCTAATGGCGGTTGGTCCGTCAGCTGGTTGATCACATGACAGTGACGTCATATTCTGCCCTGGGCTATATGTCTGCGTAATAACATTCAACACTACCCTCCCTAGTATTTAGCATAGATAAAATTCAGATACCATTTTCTTCTTTGACCAATGATTCAGGAATGAAAAAACCTTGAATAATTTCTTGTTTGTCGATAGTAGCTTCTGCACAATTTCGGCATTGAACTTGAACATCTAAAATGCGCTCTTCTCTTGGGCCTAACTTTACTGTGTAACAATCAGGAAGACTTCCTTGACTATATCTACACACTCTTCAACGACATGAAACTTATGCTTAATGAACACATGTTTACTTAGCTTTACGTTCAAAACGACCGTTCCATTTGTTCCACTGTGTGTGACATAATTCCCTTGATAATTAAGGTTTTCTTTGCATCAATTTGAACAATACAATACAATACAACGTGATTTGGCAACGCATTCTTGTGTATAAGATTAATTTGAGCTCCTGTGTATAGGAGGAATAGAATTTCCCCATTGTTTATCTTTCATAGTTAATCTTAATTAAATCATTTTCATGTTCAAAGCATGCAGTATGTATTTTACCATATTGACGAGTGTAAGAGTGACTGTCACTTCTCTCAATCGTCAGTCGTATCCCGAACCTTTGTTTACCTTTGAGTTGTGTCATTGTTGCGAAAATGTAACGCGTAATGTACTAACTTATTGCATTTATAGCAGACTGCTTTCATGACTCGACATTTTGAAATAGCATGCCCCTTTTGGTGACGTAGTTAATTCTTCTGTACTGTGTGCGTCAATTACATGCTGTGGCAAGATGTCCTTTTTGGTGATATATTTGATAAATGGTTTGACTCCTACATTATTGAGTGATATGGCCCTGTTTAATAAAAATTAGCCCTTTTTAATGGCATTACCATGTGTTGTGCGTGTGTCTGAACGCCCTTCAAATGATTCTTCCTTCTGTGATATTAAGGCTGTTTCCTCCATTAAGGTGAGTTCAACGGCGATTGGTAAGGTGATAATGGAACCCCGTGCCATAATTAAAATCTGAATTCTGTTATTATTTAACCCTTGAATGATTGTAACGCGAGCAAGTTGATGTACCAATGAGAGACTACCTTTTACGTCTTTTTCAGGAAATTCTTTGGCTACTATATTTCTAAATTAATCTGCAAGTTTCTTTTTCAGGAAATTCTTTGGTTACTGCATTTCTAAATTCATCTGCAATTTTGTAAATTCTCGCTGACCACTCCACAATTGATTCAGCTTTACCCTGACGAGCTGTAAAAAGATTACAACCGTAATGATCTAAAGAACGCCTATCCCCATAATAAAGATATACTTTACAGATTCCCATATATTTTTGTAAACAGCCAAAGTTTACTCTTGTCTTGGCCACAAATCTTTGATTTTACAAAATTAAGGAGAACATCATGATCTTGCTTGGCAACTAAATTAAATGCAGTTAAATCATTTTCAATAAAAGATTGCAATTCTTCATTTACACCTCACAATGAATTCGGAATTAACAGTAATGTTTCAGACACAGATAGCTAACCCGCAAGTACTGTCTTCTGGACTCCCCCGCTACTGCGACCGCGCTGTCTGCTATGAAGTCCGCTTGAGCTGCCCTCTATCCGCCGGACTGCAAACTCCTTGTGGAAACTTCTTATCTGCTACCGCACCCAAGATATCTGCTTTCAACTTACAAAGTGCATTCTTGAAGCTCGAAAAATTACTTTGCTGTACTGACTTTCTGGTACTATTTATGACTTAGTGTTTACGTTCTGCGGCTACTACACATAAGAAATGTTTTTACAGAGAAAGAGAAATACCGTCTATATGCCTTACTGAGGGGAAAATACATGCAAAATTTATGCTATTACTCATCACTGATATTATGTAATTAACCTCGAAAGCTGACACCATTTATGAGTTCTGTAGCGTCTGACTCGTTGACTGCCACAAAAACCTTGAGCTCGTCTCTGATCAATCACTCTCGTTTAGTTTTACAAGAGATATGTGATCTTGTGATCAAAGATATTACTTTCTTATTATTACTTATACCTAGTAATGAGCAGGGAATCAGTGACTGCAATTGAAATAGTAGTGGAAAGATTAAGTGACTTTTATAAATTCATTGACTTGAAGTACAGTGACAAACATATGAAATTCATGGAAATAGCTCTAATGAAAATAAATAACAAAAATCTAGTCACTTGGAGTATCTTTCGTAAGCCAGCAGAGGGTAGTAACGCATTAGCCTGTACCGGAGAATTCTAAGTGAAGTCTTGGGTTCCTTGCAGTCATGGCATCGAATCTGGACTTCCCTGGAGCGAAGACTGAGCTCTCGGGTGGTAAACTTTGAATGGGGAAACCACATGCTGGCACATAATTCGTTCGTTAAACCTTAGTAAGTACTTTTAAGCTGGTAAGTTGGGAGGTACCTCGACTAACCGTGGAACCTGCTGCGTCTAAAATAATTAAGTTACCTGCCTCCAAGGCTTGAAAAAATACTCCGACTGAACATACTATGCTTTTGAAGCTTAAAATACTTCTCGTTTATACACACGAGCGATTGATCACTTCAACACGTCTCAACTGTACAAAACTACCAAAGCATACACTGAAAGCTATCGACTAATATGGCGCTTCGTTCAATTTGCAAGGAACACTAGCGCCGTTCCTCTTTCTACTGTGCATGACACAAATACTTAAAGTACTATCCATTATAACTAAAAATAATGGGAGAAGAATATTTATTTATTATGGCTTTACGCCTCTTCGACGATGAAGTCATTAGAGGTGGTAAAGGATGGGGGACAAGGAACGGGAAAGAGTTCGGCTATGGCCTTTTATAGGAAGCATACGGCCATTCACCTGAAGTGATTTGGGGAAACCATGTAAAACCCAAATATGGATGCTCGGATGGGGATTCGTACCCACGGCCTCCCAAATGGAAGGCCGGAGCGTTAGCCACACACCAACAACGCTCGGTCTGGGAGATGTAAAAGATTTCCTACTTCAATACTTTGAGTTTCAATAGGAGAAGCGCTAACTCAAATTGGAGATTGATTTACTTTAATTCAATATTTTTATCGCATAAAAATTATTATCTTGAATGGGTGATTTGAATAAGGAGATACAGATATCGCTAGGCCCAATGAATATAAGTATAGACCTTTCCTCCTAGTCATTTTTACACATATCGCTCATTTGCTGCAACAGTGACATAACTCAAAAACTTCAATTTTACAGGAGGATCAGATCAAATGTTTCATGTGTAATAACTTTATGCGTTCACTAGAAAAAAACTTATATCTATGTTTTAGAGAAAGAACACAATGTAATAGAAGGGAAAATGTACAATATCAGTTGCAGGTTATGGGGAGATTTCTTTTATATCCTTACAATCATCCTCATTTTGAATTATGACATTCTTGCTGCAATTAATGTTTTTATGTCATGGCATAAGATAAAATGTGTCGTTTTTGTAATAGAAATAAGTGCAAGAGAGTAAATGTTTTTTCAATTTATAGTTATGTCACAATTCACAATACCTGAAAACAATGGGGATTACAGTTTGCCAAACAACAATTTCATCAAAAGATGCTTTATTTAATTTGCCAAATTTCCCAAGAGAAAATACAAATTTTAAAGAAAAGATTTTTTAAAAGTAATAATAATGAGAGCTTGCATAAGAAAAAACAATCATTTTATGGGAAAAAATGAACAAAATTATTTTCCAACCAAGCAACATTGTGTAAAAAAGTAATGACTTAATCTTTTAATTCAGTCAGATTATAAAAAAAACATTATTATTTAAACATCATGAGCACTCAAGCTATTATAGTAATTATCAACTTCAGGAAATTTTAGGTCAGTCTCAAACTTTATCACATACAGGTAATCTTGGTACTGTCTTGTTACATTTAGTTAATTAGCTTCACAAACCTTACAACATTTCATAGAAAGATTTATAAAAGCTTGGTATAGCATTCTAAGCCTAAGCCTAAGAGATCTTCCTTCTTATTTCGAGAAATTCCCGGTCTTGAATTAAATGCTGGATTTAATGTAATATCTGAGTCACAACTTTTCTTCTTCCTTTTGATTATTATTGCCTCTCGAAAGTCATCTGCATACGAGTATTTATAAGAAACAGATTGGGAGAATCCCTTACCACTTTAAGCATCTTTACTTCTGATAATTTGAATGCTGCCATGTTCAGAGGACCTATGTCTCCAGTCAGAGCTTTAATGTCATAGAAATCCTTGTAACATAATTCTTTGACATGGAAAGGTTCTCCGGTTTTTTTCGCAGATCGAATTGCGGAGATGAAAGAATCAGGAGTATACAATGGTCCGCTTCTCATAATGCGCTTAACCATTCTCTCTATCAATGAGTGAACGGAATCACCTTCATTCTGAGAGTGGCCTTTAACAAAGAATTTGTGTGTAATTGATTTCAGGCCTAAATAACGTGTGGCGTATAAGTAAAGAGCAAGCATAAATTTATTTTCTGCTGTCCTGCAAAGTTGTCCGAGTAAAATATAACATCTGCATCATGTTTTGTGGCAGCAATCTTTTTCAGATAAGGGAGCGTGCATAAACCACGTAGCTCCATTTTGGCCTCCTATGACCCCCCCCCCCACAGCCACGCCCCCACGTAGCTTTTTTCCCTTTTGATTCCAGAAGACATTTTGTATTGTTTTCTCTCGTCAGAATATCGTAAATTACTTACAGAGATAATTAACTGAGGGAAATAAATATTCACATGCTGTTGTGTTTTCTGTTCCTCATTTTAACTGTGAAAAATGTTATGAAAGGAAAGCTACGTGGCCTGGCTCGGAATCCCCCCCCCCCCCCCACGTAGCCCAGTGTAGCCTTCCAGCCAACCCCTCCCCCCTCTGGACCGAGCCACGTAGTTTGTGCACGCTCCCTAAAGAAGGGCACATGTACTTAATTCATTTGCACCACGATGGCCGTTTGCTTCATCCCAGACAAAACAATCACATGTATTGCTCTTCAAGTCATACATAGCGAAATTGAAAACATTTAATTTGGATGTATAGTAGAATAGAGAAGCATCCCCTTTAGGAGTTGCATTACAGCCTGTAGATCATAAACAACCACTACAGCATTTGAATTTTCTTTGTATGTTTTTTTTTCTCCTCTCTTGACAATTGTTTTTCGATAAGTTGGTTAAATTATTCTTGTAACCACTGTTTTTCTTCACTGTCTGCATTTTCAAAAGCTACGCAGGTTTCACATAAATCTTTCTTTGGAACGAAAAATGAAAATATTGTATTCTTTTTTTATTCTATAAAAAGTATAGTTGGCAAAAGGTGCCTTCTTTTCTTTGCAGATAGCCGCCACATAGTCCTTGTGGATGTCTGCAATTGATTTGCTTCCATCAATGAAGAGCCTCGTTGTATTTGCCCTTAGGTAATGGCTTTCAATTTTCGGTATCGAATCTATGTGCTGCCTCACGCCTTCCCTTATCATTGGATCTAAGATTTCTGGTTTTATTGCATTATTTATATTAAAATAGACTTGCACCCGTCGCATAAATGTAGTAAGATATCAAGATGCCAAGAGCAAAGTTTTTTTTTTAAATTTAATATCGATGTTTCAACTTTATTGAGTCTTACTTTTTTTTTCAAGGCAAAATTTACTTTAAAGAAGAAAAATAAAGTTAAAAACATAGTTATAAAGTTGAAATGACATGAATAAAATTGTCATGTCATTTCATCTTTATAGCAACGTCTGCAAGTTTTATAATATATTGCTTTTTTTTTCTTTTTTTTTATTTTAACTTTTTCCTTAAAATAAAAGACCTAAAAAAAAGTCGAAACCTCGGCATTGAATTAAAAAACTGTTTTTAATTGTTAACCGCATATTACTATCCTAATGTACATTATTAATTAAATGTGAACATTCTTTAAAATTTTTTAAATAAGTGTCCCATTTAGTGTTAATAGTAAAATTTAGTAACAAGGACATAAGTGTGAATCATAGAAGACGAAAATTATGTCGGAGGAGAAGATTTCATGCAAGAACGTCATATCGTCTCAAACCACAAAGTGTAGACTAAGTTTATGCAATATGGTATTTTGTAATACGTCATAACTCAAAATAATCCAACGATAGACAAGGTGCCTTGCATCAAGAGCGACACATTAAGGAATAGAACTAAAGGCATTTAAGCAGCGTATTTCAAAAAGAACGTCACAATTTGATATAACACATTATTGAACAAATGTTAATCTAACGTGAATATTCTTACCATTTACACAATATCGTCATAAACAAAAATACGCCGCTCTTGAAGAAACTTGTCGCTATGTTACTTGACAACATGCAAAACTCAACTGATATGACAGTGTTGTGAATAAACTGAAGGGCGGTCTGTTGAGAAACAATAGTGACATAACCTGCTCTCTCTCGGCGAATAGTTGAAGTTCAAATGTGTCGTTCTACAAACTAAAAGTATACACGAAAATATCATCCTTTGGTCATAACTCAATAAAGGTCATTTTTTAGTTATGTCACTGTTGCAGCAATGAGCGATATATATATCGTAAGATACCACTCACCACACCAATATATATATATATATATTAAACATTGGATAGGATAAAAAACCACCGCTTACCAAAGAAGGTAATTCCAGCGGCGTTGGTACACGAAAAAAACACGAACACACAAAGAATAGAATTTTCGAGCATGGCTCTTCCTCAGTAGAAGTGAGATGGCTGCACGCAAGTGCTGCCGGCAGCCAACTGCGCGAGGCACAATGACGGTGGCTAATTGTGGGGGAAATATATCATGGCAGGAAGTGAGGGAGGGGATAGAAGAGCACAGGCTGGAAAACGATGATGAATGGCAAGTATAAAGCAAAACTGTACACAAGGACCTGTCGCGGAAGGGTAGTATACCTCAGTTAATCCAGTAATGAACACGTGAAAAAAAATGATAATAATAATAATTTTGAAATTTTAAGTTGAAGCTAAAAATTTTGAAATTATAAGTTGAAACTAAAACTAAAAATAAGCAAAATTCGAAGTCACGATCTATAAAGATAGGCTCTGGTGAGCGGTGGTTCTTGAGGGAATGGAAGTGAGGGGGATGGGTGGGAGGAAAATTGGTGCTATCTTAAATTTAGACCTGGATATTGTCTGGTCCCCAGTTGGTACTGATAGGCCAGTTCCCACCTTCTAAGTTCTGAAATGCTGTTTTTATCTGGGAGGACTCTGATGGCGTGGACCGAGAAGCAGTTATTAAAATCGTTGGTGCCATGTATAGTGGCATGATGAGATACAGGGTGGTCAGGATTCTTGGTGTGTACTGATTGTCGTTGTCCATTCATTCTGATGGCCAGTGGATTGGTTGTGAGTCCAATGTAGGAGGCTGGGCAATGGTTACAAGTAAGTTGGTATATAAGGTGGGAGGATGTACAAGTGGCGAATCCTGTGATGGGAAAGCTTTCCCCAGTTACGGGGTTGGTGAAGTTGGTGGAAGGCGGGTGCATACTGCATAATTTGCAACGGGATCTGTTGCAGAGGAAATGAACCTTGAAACAGGTTCTATATATATATATAAAAATGAGTTGTCAAATGAACAATAACAATTTTCAGTATTAACTGCTTTGAAAACAACACGAATATTTATTGATTTACAGATTGCATTTGTAAGATTGTAACAGAAAAATACCAATTATTTCATGTAGCCGAATGTCTGACTTATCTTTTAGATCATTATTAATAAATTGTAATCTTTATTTAAGTTACAGTTAAATTTATTTATTTTATTACACTAGCAGTGAGTGCGCACATTCAAATGAATGGTATTAAGGTTATACTTGCATTGAGAAAGTTCTGTCAAAGTGAGCTGAATAGATGTGTAAATACAGGGCGTTCGCCGGGAAACGCAACCCTCCCAGTCTGTTGCCGTCGGCAACTTGCTCGGTCAGCGGGGCCAGCGGTTCCCGCCACACGATACCGTGAATCACCGTACTGTTTAACACCTCCGCTGCCCCAACAGTGCAGTGGCACAGTATAATGGGACCCTTACATGGTTAAGAACGGTTTCTTTGCATTGTAGCTAGTTTGTGACTTCAGTCTCTTATTAATCAGTGTTGTGAATAAACGTTTCTTTGCGGTTTGGCTGGTTTAGGGCTTCATACTCTTACTAATCTGTACCGTGTTTGAGTGTGAGTAAAATTATGGTACGTTACAGTTTGCAACAAAGAATATTTCTCTACGATACATATGTGAAGAAGAAGTCGTTTAAAAAGTGTCGCAGTAAATTTCGTCGCGAATATCCTGGCGCTTTACTGCCAGCTAAATCAACAATTCTGCGTCTGGTTAAAAAAGTAAGAGAAACGGGTTCATTTTTTAACAAAAAGAGACTGTCGGTCAACCGTATTCTCACAGAGGAGAAAATTGACGATATCGCTTTTCGACTGATGAGGCCTGGTTTCATCTGAGTGGTTATGTTAACGCTCAAAACAGTCGACACTGGAGTTCAGAAAAACCAAATACTCTACTCCAACTGCCATTGCATGACTTAAAAGTGGGTGTTTGGTGTGCGATTAGTGCTTCGAGAATCATAGGTCCAATTTTCTTCCGTGAAACTCTTACTTCCGCAAGATATATCGAAAATATTGTGAAACCGTTTTTCGAGAAACTTACTGAAGAAGAAAAATTGTACGGCTATTTTCAACAGGATGGGGCGACAGCTCACACCGCTAGAAATTCGCTTGCTGCACTTGACGAAGTGTTTTATGATCGTGTAATCAGCCGTGGTTGTGGCCCGCCAGATCACCGGATTTAAACCCTTGTGACTTCTACCTTTGGGGTAAACTTAAGGGTAAGGTGTACGAAGGAAATCCTCACACATTGTGAGAACTTGAGGAAAAAAATCTATCAAGTAATAATGTCCATTGACAAAGGTGAAATCCAGCGTGTGTCTCGAAATATGTTCAGAAGATGTGAAATGTGCATTACACAAGAGGGTCAACACTTCCAGCATCTTTTATAAGGTAAGCTAATGAATTACGACACATTTAAATGCTTAGCACATACAAGTTTATGAAGCGTAATTATTGTGAAATAGTCCGCGGCCGACGGTCGAACAATGCCGGAAGCTGATCGCTCGCTCGCCGGGAGCAGTTTCTTCCTTGTAGCGCTAACAGTGGGTTGCGTTTCCCGGCGAACGCCCTGTATTATATAATCAGCTTCTTCCATGTGATCACTGATTTGCTATGTTTATTGTATTTTATACTTTTCAGCTGCATCGACTGGCCTTGGATATAAGGTATTGTTGCAATTGTTGGCTTTCCAAAACCCACGGTTAACAACTGCTGCTATTCCAAAAGCAACAGAACTGCTGAATTCATATCAGAACAGGCAACCTATTGGTTTGTCAATTCTCTGGGCAGTTGGTCTCGGTGGAGTGAAGGATCTAGCAGTTGGCCTCAATGGTAATTCTCATGCATGTTTGCTACTGTAACTAGTACTTTTGTTTTATTGCTGGAGCTTAACGCTCGAACTGAAATTAGTTTGACGTGTTTATTCCAAATTAATTTTTTTTTTACATAATTTATTAACATGGATACCGAGTGTGGTGGATGAGTAGTAACGCTCTGGCATATCATTTGGGAAGATACAGATTCATATCCCCGTCATGCCTCCAGATTTCCTTTTTCCATTGTTTCCCCAAAACCACTCCAGAAGAATATGGGGATGGTTCCTACAAAAAGGCCACGGCTTAAACAGTAATATAGACCATAGCTAGTTTCCTTCCCATTTCTTTTTAATTATCTCATTCTAATAATTACTACAGTCTTTTTTTGTGTTACACATACAACTGGAATGGAATGAAGCTTTGAATTGTCTTATAAGCAGTATCAGGAATTCTCACTTTTAACATGTTTGAGTGTGCATGTTACTTCTCTCTTGAATACAGTAAATCTTCATACTAATTCATTCAAATGATATAGGTAAACCAGTGTTTTGCAAACTTTTCTTTCTTGTGACTCTGTAGTTTTTAAGATTTTTTTTGTGCTAAAAAACTTATTGCCTATTTTGAGATGAGTGTGGAAAATAATTACTTGGATGTCAATATAATTTTTGTGTATTTTAATAATTACTTATAAATATCAAAGGACAGGGAAAATAACACATCAGTCACCAAAGTTGCCGCCTGGAGGGCTGTAGGGAGTATAAAGACAAACAAAAAATGTACATATTTTGTTTTAAAACCTACTGTGGTAAGCCTTGGTGTTTGTACACCTCCCATGCCAAATGGCACAATCCTCCCTACACAAATCATCGTCTTCTTGATGAGCCTCCAACTACAGGCCAGGTCTGCTTAAAAAAGAAAGAAAGAAAAACCTCTTCAGTGCTTCCAATCCATCCATTTCTCTTCTACTGTCAGCCAATTCCTTCTCTTTCCTCAACACCCTATTTAACACCTTTAACCCATCTGTCCCTCAACCCTTCATCTGTGTCCTCCCTACATGAATAAGATTCCAAACTGAAATGGTTGCAGACCTCCAGTCTTCAACTTTGGTGAGTGATGGGTTATTATCCCTATCCTTTGTTATTTACATTGCCTAGGAGCAGTTTTTTTTGTTAGTACCATTACTTATCTTCTATACCTATAAAACAAAAACTGGATAAATTTGAGATATAAATACTCTGAAACTACTGTTTGATTTCGATGGGGGTTTAAAACCGTTTTGAAGCTTAGAAATCTGTATTCAGTTGTTTGGCATGTCTTACGTTTCAACGTTAGATAATGCAGGAGCGTTAAATTAAATCCTCAACATATGGTGGCAAATCCCAAAGATGAAAGATTAGATGTTGCATTCTTTGCACTAAATGCAGAGTACAATGTCTGACCATAGCCTTTAATGAAAGCAATAAGGTAACTTTACAATAATAACTATTTTGCACATTAAACTACACTTGAAGTATTCTTTCCTTTAATCTGGGATATTCATTTTTAAAAGCTGTAGATGGCCGTATTGAATGAGAGAAACTAATATCAAAAAACAACAGAGATTTTCTTTGATCACAATTACTGTCAGCACAACTACAATGTCTCTGGCAATCGTCTTTAGCATTCTGTTCACAATAAAATGGTGCCGCAGTTTGTAAATACCTTGAAACAAATCGACGTAAGGAAATTGTTTACAGGTACGGAATATATTTTAATTTTGAGTTCCAGTGCCAGATGAAGTAGCATAATGAGACATATCTAATGTTTGATATTGAAAACTCGGTCAAAATCAATTCCACAGTTTTCAGGTAATGCTAGATTGTTTGCAAAATAAATGTGTCATAACATCGTAAGACATACATTAAATTTTAACTTTGACTCAAAGCTATCAGATTTTAAAAATGCTTTCAAAATACAGATTTTGAAAATATTCTGTGTGGTGCTGGAATAAACAGACACATTCCAGATATGTTACTAATTTTTATGTATGTGGTATGTATTCATGCGCTTACGGTCCATGTTTGGATTTTTGAGCAGCAACATTAGCTATAATTGGGTTGAAATGTAATCTGGACTAAAATGAAAACTGACATTCTATATCGAAGCATCCAAACCACTCCATTCTTAAAAGTGTGCTGCTAAATTACCATTTTGTTTATTACGGGAAATGGTCGGTATGAAATCACCGAATCTTGGTATGCATGAATCTTTTGGACGAATAAAAATAGTGTACGAGTAAATCAACTTCAACCCACTCCTTTCATGGTAAGGTGCGGGTGAATCTAGGTTTGCTTTAATTCCAGAAATGGATAGCGCAAATTGTATGAAACTTGGTACAAGTTTCTCAGTGTGTGAATAAAAATAGTGTGTTGGTACATCGACAACTCTACCAGGCAACGGTGGGAACTCTGCTAGTAATATAAATAAAAATAAGATAGGATAGGAAACATAACGTATCACTTACCATAAATGAATGCAGGAGGGCCAGATAAACACAAAAAACCACTAACACACTTTACAATATTTCAGTTAATCACCTTACTCATGTAAAAGGCGAGACATATGGCAGGGAAAAAGATGTGTACATATCAGGAACGACCACATGACTGAACCAAAGATGAAACGAGAGGGAAGGGTGGAGATTGCACTGGTGGTGGGTAGACAAAGTTTATCAACAATAATTGTGGGGTAGAATAATCTCTGTGACGATCAGCTGAGGTTTTATTTTCAAAAATATAATTTCCAAGTAAATAAATAAAATTTGATAGACATACAGCACTTTATGGTAGCGAAACATCAGGAATACCAGAAAGAAAGAAAATTGAAGCATTTAAAATGTGGTGCTGCAGAAGAATACTGAAAATTAAGTGGCCAGACAAAGTATGAAATGAACGAGCTTTGGAAATAATGGGTGAGGAAAGAAGTTTGTGGAAGAAGCTTATAGAAAGAAGAGAGAGGTTGTTGGTCATAATTTGAGACATGCTGGATTGGTTAATTTCTTAGTGGAGGGAACAGTTGAAGGTAAGAACTGTACAGAAAGAAAGAGATTAGAATATATGAAGCAGATAATTGAGGACGTGGGTTGTAAGGTATATATAGAGATGAAGAGGTTAGCACAATATAGGAAGGGTTGGTGGATTGCATCAAACCAGTCGAAAGACTGATGACAGCAAAAAGAAGAAAAAAAAATCTAATAAAAATATATATATGCAAATTAATGGTAAATTGTAAGTGACAGATTTACATGTGGAGTATTAGGGTAGGTTGAGGCCAGAGGTATAATTGAAATGTAATCAGATTATTATTGAGACGTGTGAAGAAGCTATTTCTTCCTTGCTAAATAATTGCTTCATATTTGAATGACATATAACTTATTCCTCAGGTTCCAATCTCTTTTTTTATAGGATAACCAGTGTTTAAATTCTGGCTTTACATTTATAGGTCATGATTAAAGCAATCTGAGAATATACAGCTCTTTCTGCTAAAACTGGTTACTCTGGATGACAACTACCAAAAATGCATTGGTGCTGTTCTCTTGTATATGTCTGAGTGATGTATTCGACAATAGTATATTTTTTAAAATAAAACAAAATATCTTAACTCTTTTCTTTATTTGATAAATGTCAATAATTGATTATTCACTCATGTTACTGTTAACTATAAGGAATAGAGAATTTTGTAGACATCAAATATATTTCAACATTGTGCATAGTGAAAGAATGGAGGCTTTCCCAGCGTATCAGCTGTATAAAAGATATCGTGCCTCCCACTGTGGGAGTGTCAATTTGATGTGGCGTTTCAAAACCTGAAAGTTACTTTGAAACGTAGCATCAAACTGATGCACTCCGCAGTGGGAGGCCCATGAATTTTATGTAATTATGCATGGTGTTATGAATGGCAACATGAAGTGCAAGATAGTGAGCATGGCGACTAAACTGAAATTACTTGCCTATCATGATAAAGAAAATTGTCCGGTCCTTCAGATAGTTCAAAGTATTTGAAGAGAATTATAAAATTACATTAGCAAGATCTGCATATGGTCAGTTGAAAACGTTAATGTGCAATTTCATTTAGGTGGAATTTTTTTTTTTTTGAGCCACCGAGCGTGGTGGATGATTGGTTAACGTTCTGGCCTCGCATTCGGGAGGACATGGTTTCGAATCCCCATCCGGGCATCCAGATTGGGTTTTCCATGGTTTCCCCAAATAATTCCAGGCGATTGCCAGGATACTTCCTTCAAAAAGGCCATGGCCGAATTCCTTCCGGTTCCTTGTCCCCAGTCCCATCCCGCTTCTGATGACCCTAGCTGTCGATGAGGTGTAAAGCTGTTAGAGCTGCAATGAATAAAGAAAGAAGAATGTGTTTAATGTCATAAAGTGATGAGGTTGCTTGTGGATTAATTAATAGTTGCAAGGAAAAGCAGATGTGTTACATTTTTTCAACTTGTTGCCAGAACATATACAGAAGTGTTCAACTTGATTCTGCCTAGGACTACAACAATGTGAGCTCTCTACATGAATTTACTATCTAAAATTCTGTTATCTCTTTTCATTGCTGATTTTACTGTAATTTGTCTTCAGCATCTGGATTTTTATTTGATGACAAGAAATATGGGTCTAGATTGATGACTTTGTTATTATTTCTTTCCATAGGCTGTTAAGGATAGGAATGCACTAAGGGGGATTTCTACCAACCACAACTTAAAGATTTCCAAAGTATCAATCCCCACTTAACTATGACAGTTACTTGTTACTTGCAGAAATACAGGGTGTACCTAAATGAATATTGGGGTTTTAACGCTTTGTTGTATTTATTACATAAAACGTAAAATTATAATTAATGCATGAAATGAAAGAGCAACTCAGTTTTGTTTGTTGGTACCTGCGTGCAATGTTTCCTCCATCATCCATTAGAAAGCGCTAGTAGCAAAAATGGCACGACAATGAAGATTTTCTGGATCATATTGTTTTCAATGATGAATCGACATTTCACCTTACTGGACATGTGAACACTCATAATGTGCGCATCTGTGGCTCATATAATCCTCAAGAGATGGTACAATTGCAACGAGACGCTCCTAAACTGAATGTTTTTTGCACCATATCTCGGCGGAAAATTTATGGGCCTTTTTTCTTTGGAGAAACAACTGTAACTGGTACTTCCTACCTTGATGCTCTACAACTATTTCCCCAGTTGGAAGAAGACTAGCAAAATAACTTCATTTGGCAGCAAGATGGTGCACCGCCTCACTGGCGTAACGACGTACGCGATTCGTTGAACGTCACTGTACCTGACCGCTGGATTGGCCGCAAGAGGCCCAAAGACAGAGCTTGTTTCGCATGCCCTCCACACTCTCCCGATCTGACGCCATGTGTTTCCTAACTGTGGGGGTTCATAAAGAATTGTGTGTATGTGCCTCCACTACCAGCTGACGTACCTGACCTAAGAAACAGGTTTGAGGCAGCTGTTGCAACTATTTCACCACAAACACTAATCAACGTTTGGGAAGAAATGGACTTGATGTGTGCCGTGTGACGAGAGGTGCTCTCTTTGAACACTTTTAAGCTTTTAGGTATAACTGTTTGAGTTGCTCTTTCATTTCATGCATTAATTATAATTTTCCATTTATATGTAATAAATACTACAAAGCGTTAAAACCCCGATATTCATTTAGGTACACCCTGTAGTATGGAATATTCCTTAAAAATAATAATAAAAAAGGTTGAATGGTTTTTAATGTAAAATGTTTTGAGGGAACGGATCTAATGTCCCATAAATAAGGACTGAGATAAAAACACAACTTGCATAGCTGATGGCACAGCAATGTAGATACACAGTAAATGTGAAGTATATAGAGCAGTGAAGGATTTGTTTTAGTTGAAAACAATGTGTAAGGGTAGTGTATATTAATTGTGAAGTGGAGTAGTTCTCTGAATCTAATCAGTGTACAAAGCGAAGGATTTAAATATAAATCTTCCTGCCTTCTCTGTGCTTCATGTTTTTTTGTGTCTGCAATGTTCTATCATTTGTGGTAAGCGAGGATTCATCTCTATTTCATTATGTATGTTATCCTAACCTAGTATAACATTTATTGTTCTTAAAGTAGTGCATTTTAAATTATTATTATACCTTGTGTTGTGATAGTGCTGTAATGGAATTGTATGCACAATTTTGTACTTTCTTGTTTTTTAGTCTGGCGGACTGTTATGCTCCCATACATTGAGATGCGAAATTACTCTAGTTACGTCGTTGAATATGCAAGGAATTTATTTTCATACAAAGCTGCTGCAAAAACACCACTTACTCAGGACCAGTTTCTTGGCATATTGGATGTCATTTTTAATCCCAGATTTAATATTTCTAACACTGTTCGTCAAGAGTTTGCTGCAAGCTTGCAGGTAAATGATTTATTTTGTTGATTAGTAATTTGAAAGAATAATGTAATATTGTGTATGAGCATATGAATATAGTGACAGTTATTGTGAATATGTTGTTGTTGTTGTTGTTGTTCGGGTTTTAGGGCGCGTCGACGTATTGTGAATAGAGCATTTGATTTAGATAATAAAAAAAGTTTACATCAATAAATAAAAATTAATCATATGTAATGGAAATCCTACTGTTATTTTTATTTCGTGCTGTATAATTTCTTTTACCGGTTAAAATTGGAGGCAGGCTTGTCACATTTTTGTTCGAAGCAATCGAGACATAACTGTATCTATCACCACCACATGGATATGTTCAAGATAGTTATTTCAAGTCTTAGAAAACCATCATATTTGTTGACAACATCTTAATGTAAAGAGCCAGATATTTTTTCTCTTTTTATGCTTCACTAATATGTTAATAAGTTAGGATAGGGAAAAATAGACAGATACCCATCACTTGCCACAGATGAAGGCAGGAGGGTGAGAACACGTAAAAACACAAAAACATAAACAAATTGCACAATATTTCGACATGAGACTTAATCATGTAGGAGGTGAGACATATGGGGGGGGGGGGTCACATCCCAACCCGCCACCATGAATGAATCATAGGCGGAAATCGCGCGGGGTGGTAGAATTGCCGGGGGGGGGGGGATGGATAACCTTGACCAGCAATAAAAGTGAAACAAAATAATTGAAAAGTGACAGGTTTAACGTAGGTTTAGGCCAGGGGTGTATCTGGTGTCAAGGATATGTTGGTAGGCTAGTTCCCATCTGTGGATTTCTGAAGGAGTGGTGGTATTTGGAAAAACTCTAATAGCTCTAACTGAGAAACGTGTTCAGGTTGTTCGAGTTATGTGAGTTCGCATGAATTGCCACTGGATGGTCTGGGTTGGAAGTATAAACTGTTTGCCTGTGGCCATTCATCCTGTAGGATAGTTGTTGAGTGGTGAGACCAATGTAAGAGGCAGTGCAATGGAGGCAGGTGAGTTGGTAATTAAGGTAAGTGGTAGCACATGTAGCATGTCCAATAATAGGGAAAGATTCGCCTGTGACAGGATTAGCGTAAGCAGTGGTGGCAGGGTGCATGGTGCAAGTTTTGCAGCGGGGTCTGTTACAAGGGAAAGATCCCTGTGGAGGTCTATGAGAGTCAGCAGGTAAATACTTGTGGACCAAGATGTTATACAGATTGGGTGGTCTGCTGAAGCAAGTGTGGGTTGGGATGTGACCACATCTTTCCCCCCTGCCATATGTCTTGCATCTCATATGATTAAGACTCATGTCGATATATTGTGCATTTGTTTATGTTTTTGTGTTTTTACGTGTTCGTCTCGTCGTCTCCTGCCTTCATCTCTGGTAAGTGACGGGTGTCTGTTCATTTTTCCCTATCCTATCCTATCTTATATCCAATGAGTTATAGAAAACTTTTAAGTAGATCAAAGAACCAATCCCCACTAATATAGAAAGAAAGGTTCAGCCAAATAAAACAAAAGAAGCCGCTCTTAGTTTTTTTGTTTTTACACAGCAGGTATAGTTTCGTTTTATATTATCAATTAATCAACATTGAATGGGATAAGGAGATTTTTAGTAACAATTCACAAAAAAGGATCACTGACTGTACCTGAGTATAATTGTTAATTTGCAGGAGTGACTAGTGTCAACATTTCATTCAGAATATTTATAATTATAGAAAAGTACGTGATACAAATATCAGTTGTGTTAATTATATGAGCAGTAATTTTGCCGATAGTCTGTTGATAGAAAACAGTACAAAATGTCTTCTTGAATCAATAGGAGCTATGTGCCACATGGGGGGTAGGGGATGTCAAGCCGAAAACCACGTAAGGCTGTTTGGGGGGGGGGGGGGTCGAGACAAAAACCATGTAAGGCTGTTTGGGGGAGAGGGGATTCAAGTGATGCCAAAATGGAGCCACATAGTTTATGGATGCTCCCGAAGTAGTTTGTCAGTTTTACTACAATCGGTAAATTTTAAGCTTTTTTTTAAAAAAAAATAAACAAAATTATGGAATAGGAAAGCCTGTGTAAGGAAAATTGTTACTGGAGCATTTGCTCCATTCCAATTAAAATAAAAAAAAAAAAATTAACGTGTTAGTATTGCCATAATTAACAAAAAGCAAAAAATAAGAGTTTGAGGGAGGGCAGGGGTGCAGGCCTCTATATCAATTCTGGAATATTAGCTGCCCCAGTTCTGGTTTTTAGGTAGTTTTCTGTATTCAGGAAGTCAAAAGGATGGTCCCCTGTTTCTACATCAAAAACTACACGAGACACAGACACCACAAAAACACGTTTAATGAAGGCTTAAATGGTGTACATTAAATGCTACACTGCATTAGATGAGATCATCTGTTGTGGCACCCATGATAGCAAAAAGACCTAAAGGCCATCCCCTGCTCAAAAAAACCCCTACTTTTGCATTATTTGTACCTGTATAATTGTAATTTTATCAAGTACTAGCAATTGCCCAGAGCTTTGCCACCATTATTAATCACAGCCAGCAGAAAAACCTAGACAGTGTAGAAGAATAGAATGCAGTTTGCTTTAAAATGTTAGAGACCATAGCCTCTTTTTGTCCAGGGATTAACACAGATTGGATAATGATCTATAGAAATTATTGCCGACAGGTTTTAAAGGATCTTGTATTGATTGAGGTCTTTTAGAGTATGTTCCGAAATCAAAAGAGTTTATGAAGGGATTTACCCAAGAGTTTTACATTCAATATCTGTGCATAAACAATACAAAAAATAGTGTAACTGCATTAAGAGATAAAAACATTTTAAAGGATGGGTAGTTACATTCACAGGGTTGAAATGTAAATGAGTATTTCATGACTAAGAGACCTAATTAGAAAGAATTAATTAAAGTTTTTTTTAGCCTGTCCAACAAAGGGTATAGTGAGTGTCACTGCTAATAATTAAAATATGTTAGAATTAATTAATTGGGGAAGAAAGTTTTTTTTAAAAAATTTAAAAAAAAAGACAGTTAAGCTTGAAAGAAGTCTGTAAATAATAGTTTTATGTTGTATTAGGAGCAAGAGGAAATTGATTTTGAATAATAAAAATATATGCTTGAGAGGCAATGCATTAATTGATAATATTTTTGTAATGAAGAGGTTTCCAGAAGAGATACAACTAACAATATTTTGGGAAGGAAGAGTTGAAAAATATTTTTAGCAAAATTTTGCTGATTAAGTAAAAGAGTTAAATTTTCATCAACATGACTAGGCCACATGGAGGAGTACAAACTCTTAATAAATATTGCAGTGAAATTAAGCTATATTTTGGGATGTCATTAAAATTAAAAAGTTTAGTAATAATTAGGGCTATCGAATGTAAAAATTTGGGAGATATTAAAAGATTTTATATTTTTATGGAGCACTAAAAATTAAACTACAGGTAGTCACGTGATAGTGCCACATCATCAAATTGTTCATAATACAATGGAAAATGTCAGCGAAAGTATAAATATGGGTGGCAGATAATGAAGTGTAGCTTTTCGTTTGCTGCATTGGCGAAGTGCAGGTGTGTCAGCTGGTTATGCTGGTTAATATTTGTTGGCAGTGAGGCTTCCACCATGGTAACAACTGTGTGTGAACTTGGAATTGGAATGTAGAGAAGAATAGTTATTTTCATAGTTGAATCAGAATTTAAGTTTCTTTAAAAGTGTAACTTGCACAATCTGATTATTGCCCATTGTTAGTATATTAGTATATATGAATTAATGGGAATAAATTTGTTGATATTTTGATGGATGAGGGTTTGTTTCAGAAAATGTAAAGAAGATTGAAGGGGAACCAGCGGACTGTCTTGGGATTAAGAAATCTGATAACAGTCAAACTTATCAATGTATAAACTGGTGCTCTGAATCTTTTGTATTGGTAATTGAATAAATCCCAGTGAATTTGATTTTTGAACCTTTCATTTGATATCCTTTCATGAGAGTGTATAAATTTCAATACCTCCCTCACGTAAACGTAGAGTGGTGACCACATTGTAGACATGAGTAATAAATTGTAATAGATTTAATGTCCAATGTTTACAGCAAGCTTAAAAGCACCTACAAACTATTTTGTGATCTGAGCAAACTTTAATGAACAGCATTTGTGTATTTGTCATCAGTGAACTTCCTTTCATGCTGGTGTGTGTCAAATTGTTAAGGTTTGAAGACATTATAACCTCAGTGTAATTTTAGAAACTTTTCCATCTAACCCAACAACAAGTTCAACTGTAACAACAGGGCACTTATACATGCCTAACAAAAGGAAATACTCTGCCTTTGCTTATATTAAAAACCACTCCAAAGAATAAAATTGGTAGTACACTAATGTGAAAAGCCTAAGTTTAACTTGGTGAATTTTTTGTAAAAATAAATTTGTAATACTGCAAGCAGGATGCAGTAATAATAATAATAATAATAATTAATGAGGATTGAACCTACAACCCCTAGCACAGAAAGATGACACTCAGTGTGTACATCTATTCAGCTTATACTGTTTAAATGTATTTTCCTCTGGTATATGTTGCGAGGTTTATACTTACTTTCTGTCGTTTAATAGGGCTCGTTATGCACTTTTGATTTAAGCCAAAAATGACAAACGTTAGCTGCCTTGCCGTTGTTCAATACAGGCCTTTCTCTTGAAAAAAATTTATTCATCAGTCATTAAAAATAATTCTCCTTCGGTTTCTTTTGTTCAACATTGATTTTTTTTAACTGTACTCTGTGTTTAAAACTTTCACAAGCTTAACAAAAAACTCAATCCAACAATTTTTTAAGCCAGTCTACTAAATCGAGTAAAAACAAAACAAACCATAGATACAGTCAGCGATGTTCATTGCATAAATCTTTGGTTTACACGCTAGCCAACTTAAACATCCCACCATATTATTTTAACTATTACTTACACAAGTTAACTAATTCTATGGTTGTTATCTCACAATGTTTAACATATACAATTTTTAACCCCCAATTTTCATAAACAAAGACCCATCAGGTCAAATGGCATTGAGTTCAAATAGCTGAGGTTCCACACTATTAATCATCCTTTGTCCTCCTGAAGAAGTCTTAGATCATGTAGACAGAGCACATAGTGTCATAAAACACGCGTCAAATTTTAAGTTAGATCCCAAGTTTTCAAACTGTGTAAAACCCAACAAAATTTGTTCTGTAGTTTGTACGATACCAGAATAGACAGACATGGCTTCACTACAGGTTTATAATAGTATTATCTTTTTAGCTCATTGCTTTGTCCACGTGTACCAGAGAAGCTCTAGACCAAGAACTTCTCTGGTTCTTAGCAATCAAGTTGTCAGTTGTCATTAATAATTTCCTCATATGTCATTAATATTCACTAACTCGGTGGCTTTGCTGCACTATTGCTATTTATAATGTTCATAATGTATCAGATGACAACTTTATGCTGGGGTTAGAACATAATAGCTTAAGCTGAACTCTGACCATTAGTGTGGCGTAAGGATAGATTGTCATTCGGTCGCCAACCAACTGATAACCTCAGTAGATGAAGCTAGGTTTAAAATAATGTTCACTGTAGACCTACTTGTTTGTTCCAAACAATGTATTCTTTCAAAATTTTTACAATATGTGGTGACCAATAACAGCATCGGACTTCTTTTCCAAAAATAAAATACAGAGTGCCCACCATGAACCTGACACATTTGAAATCTATATATATATATATATATTGAACATTAGGATAGGATAAAAAACCACCGCTTACCAAAGAAGGGGATTCCTGCGGTGTTGGTACACAAAAAAAAAACGATCACCCAAATAATAGAATTTTCGAGCATGGCTCTTCCTCAGTAGAAGTGAGATGGCTGCACGCAAGCGCTGGCAGCAGCCAACTGCATAAGCCACAATGTCGGTGGCTCATGGTGGGGGAAAAACAACATGGCAGGAAGTGAGGGTGGGGGTACAGGAGCACAGGCTGGAAAACGATGATGAACAGCAAGTATAAAGCAAAACTGTACACAAGGACCCGTCGCGGAAGGGCAGTATACCTATGTTAATGGTCCCAAAAGCCCACCAAGTAATGGACACATGTGCAAACAACTGGAGAGAAAAAAAAAGAAAACAGAAATTTTAAGTTAAAACTAAAAATAAGCAAAATTCGAAGTCACAATCTATAAAGATAGGCTCTGGTGAGCTGTGGTTCTATGAGAGAAGGTGGAAGTGAGGGGGACGGGTGGGAGGAAAATTGGTGCTATCTTAAATTTAGACCTGGAGATTGTCTGGTCCCCAGTTGGTACTGATAGACCAGTTCTGAAATACTGCTTTTATCTGAGAGGACTCTGATGGTGCAGACCGAGAAGCAGGTGTTAAAATTGTTGGTGCCATGTATAGTGGCATGATGAGATACTGGTCAGGGTTCTTGGTGTGTACTGATTGTCGGTGGCCATCAGAATGAATGATCATTTTTTTCGTGTACCAACGCCGCAGGAATCCCCTTCTTTGGTAAGCGGTGGTTTTTTATCCTATCCTAATGTTCAATATATCCGCTTTTATCGCCTTTGTTTCCTAATCTATATATATATATATATATATATATATATATATATATATATCGTGTGATTCCCTATATTTCATTTTTCAGCCACTACTACCTAGCACAGATCACTGGTATTTGTGTCTGGAAGTAGCATGGGTTTCCTATCGTGCACAATGTTGGCCAAATGCTGATAGCTGTGGGGATGTGGGAGATATTATGGTTAAAAGTGGTCGATGCAGGGCATTTTCATATATCGACCAAAGGCTTGTGTATTCTTATACTTCTTTCCTGCCACAACTACATAGGATAGACCATTGGTGTTTGTGTGTGGTAATAACATTGAATCCCCCATCGTGCACTATAGTGGTTAGATGTCGGTAGCTATGGAGGTGGGAGATATAGTGGATGAAAGTGGTTGACCTGCATCACTTTCATATTTCTACCAAAGACGTATGTTTCATGGTGTATCACTTTTCAGCCAAAACTATCTAGCACAGATCACTGGTGTTTGTGTGCTAGTAGCACAGAGCCACCCGTCGATCACTACTTTGACCGAATTTTGGTAACTGTGAAAGTGTGGGAGATATGGTGGTTGAAAGTGGTTGATCTAGGATATTTTCGTGTTTTGATCAAAGACATGTGTCTCCGTATAAGTCACTTTGCTGCCACAACTACATAGTGTAGACCACTGGTATTTGTGTGTGGTAGTAATATTGTGTCTCCTTAGTGTACTATGGTGGTTAGATGTCAGTGCCTATGGAGGTATGGGAGATATGGTGGTTGAAAGAGG
>JARYHS010014899.1:0-23015 GCA_031002005.1 Vandiemenella viatica
TGGATTTAGGAAAGGAAAAAGTACATATGACTGTCTCAGTACGCTCACATTAGACATAGAACGAACTTTTATCAACAAAGGTTTTCTTACAGCTGTTTTCCTAGACATTACGGGAGCCTGTGACAATGTTCAAATTCATCTACATCTACATCTGTACTCTGCAAATCACAAATACTGTGGGTGGCAGAGGGTGCTAAGCACCAATCCTAATTCTGCGCATTCCAATCCCGAACAGATCGAGGAAAGAAGGAATACATAAATGAATCAGTACGGCAACTCTATTTCTCTAATCTTATCCCTCCTGTCATTGCGACCTAAATAGGTTGGCGGAAGAAGTATTTCGTTGCACTCGTAACTTAAAGATTTTCGCAATATTCTCCAGCAAATTCAAACGAAAACGATGTCGTCTGTCCGCCTAAACAATCCCAGCCGAACCCACGAATTAGCTCTGTGACACTTACGTAAGGACTATAACTAGCAGTCACGAATCGAGCGGCTCTTCTCTGTACTTTCTCTAATGTGTCAATCAATCCCTTGCGATACGGATCCCAAATTCCACAACAGTATTCCAAATGCGGAGGCACTAGTGTTTTGTACGCTATTTCCTTTGAATGAGCATTACAACTTCTCAAAATACGTCCTATGAATCGTAGTTTGGAATTAGCTTTTCCTACAACGGAAGTTATGTGCAAGTCCCATTTCATGTTGCTTTGTACTGTTACGCCTAGATACTTCAGGGAATCTACAGTGTAACAACTAAATTGTTAACTTGGTACTCCAGAGCAAGCGGGGTCTTTTTATTACTTATGTGCATTGCCTTGCACTTTTTACAGTTAAGTGTAAGCTGCCATTCACGGCACCATTCCGAAATAACATCCAGATCGCGCTGAATTTCTAAGCAATCGTCGGAGCACCTCACTTCCCTATAAGTAAGTGCATCATCAGCAAAAAATCGCATCCTGCAATTAACGTTGTCACCGAGATCGTTTATAAAAATTAAGAAAAGAAGTGGTCCTATTACACTTCCTTGAGGAACGCCCGAAGTAACATCTAGTTTAGAAGAGGCTTCCCCGTCTACAACGACATACTGTGACCGACCAGTTAGAAAATCGCGTATCCATTCGCAAATCTGATCAGATATACCGTACGCTCGGATCTTCGCTAAGAGTCGGTTGTGTGGTACAGAGTCAAAAGCTTTCTGAAAATCCAAGAAAATAGCATCAACTTGTGATCCCGCATCAATTACTTTCATTACATCATGCGAAAATAGAGCCAGTTGCGTTTCACATGATCGGTTCTTCCGAAATCCGTGTTGGTATGCTGTAAGTAGCTCGTTTTCATCTAGAAACTTCATAACAGTTAGAGCATATGACATGCTCCAGAATTCTACTGCAAACAGATGTTAGCGATATCGGACGATAATTCCTAGGATCTCTCCGATCTCCTTTCTTGTAAAACGGGAATCACCTGCGCAATTTTCCAGTCAGAAGGTACTTTTCTTTCCTCTAAAGATTTACGAAATATATCTGACAGAAATGGTTCTATTTCTTCCGCGTATTCCGAAAATACTCTTACTGGTACACCATCGGGACCCGGCGCTTTCCCCCACTTCAGGAGCTTTAATTGCTTTATGATACCTACACTATCAATTTGTACTGGATCCATTTCAAATTCAACACGCCGTGGAAAAACGGGAATGTTTTCCATGTTTTCGTCAGTGAAGGAATTTTTAAATTCGGCGTTAAATACGGTAGCCTTGTCGCGGCTGTCATCAACTTCCCGACCGTCTTTTAGTAGAACATGGCTTATTGTTGTCACAACCACCTATTTTTTTTACATACGACCAAAATTTCTTTGGATTTTCAATGAGGCTCTTGGAAAGTGAGTTGCATGGAAAGTCATTGAAGGCTTCGGGCATCGCATTCTTGACGTGTACTCTTGTCTCAGCTAGTTTTTCTAAATCACTGTTATACATCGTCCTTCTTGAGCGTGCATGAATCTTCCTTTGCCTTTTAAGTAACCTTTTCAGCTTCACGTGTATACCACGGGGGATCGTTCCCGTTCCTGATTGTCCTTTTCGGTATATGTAAGTCCATACCTTCCCTGACTATATTTATGAATCGAAGCCACATCTCTTCAACCAAGCCAATTCCTTCTATAATGGTAATGTATTTATCCCTCAAAACGTTCTTAAACTCTCCTTTGGGACCTTCTCGAACCTGTAACCGACCCTTTCTTTTTTCTTTTTGCGCTCGACTTTTAATTTTACTGTAGCAATTACAGCTTTATGATCACTTATTCCCGTGGTGGTAGAAATGTCCGTGAATAATTCAGGTCTATTTGTAACGAGAACATCTAAAATGTTTTCGTTATCGTTGCGGCACCGCGTTGGTTCAGTGACGAGCTGCTCAAGATTAAGATCTGAGAAAAGGTCGAGAATAATCTCACAGGATATTTTATCCCTGCCACCAGTAACGTGGGCGTAATTACTGCAGTCAATATACGGAAAGTTGAAGTCGCCTCCTAGTATTATTCCATGATCCGGAAATTGACGAGCTATATTACTTACGTTATTTCTTAAGGCCTCAGCAACACCTACATCAGTAGTGTGGATTTGGGGCAACAGGCTCAAACAAAAGAATATGCTAATTAGGCCACTTGACTTGAGGGCCACTTGACTAACCCCAGTTTCACCTCTATTGTCCTCCCCTCCCCACCTGTCAATCATGGCCACTTGACTAACCACTTGACTCGAGGGCCACTTGAGCGACCCAGGTGTGTCACCCACCTGTCAATCATGGCCACTTGACTAACCACTTGACTAACCTCAGTTTCCCTTCTATTGTTAGACCACAGGTGTATCGCGGTCCTTTGTTGTCCTCCCCTCCCCACCTGTCAATCATGGCCACTTGACTAACCACTTGACTCGAGGGCCACTTGAGCGACCCAGGTGTGTCCCCACCTGTCAATCATGGCCACTTGTTTGAACACCTGCCTTCCCTAGCACCAGCTGCCCTCACTTGAGGGCCACTTGAGCGACCCCACCTGTCAATCATGGCCACTTGTTTGAACACCTGCATTCCCTAGCACCAGCTTCCCTTGGTGTTTTTTTTTTTTCGTTAGGCCACTTGAGCGACCCAGCTGCATCGTTTCATCGACTGGTTTGAACATGCTCACCCCCCACCACCGCTCCAACAAGCAGAACTGCCCCCGACCGGCCAGCTGACCTCAGTGTTCAGCCATGTCTCGCCCAGTACTGTTGTTCTCGGCCGTTTATCAGCTCAACGCCGGTGACTCAAAGCGTTTGACGATAGGTTTATCGTCCAAACACGAATTTGAGCCAGTAGTAGTGCTCGAAAAAGTTGGATACCGCACCAAGGTTATACTGACGTATGAAGAATGGGTCGTGCTGACTCAAGTACTGGACGTTGTGTCAGATTTGTTCAACACAGCGAGCGACCGGGCCGACATTCCTCTTGGTGAGCATACCGTCTCCTGCCGTACGGTTGCTGGGGCGAAAACAGTATACTTCGCCCCAAATGCCGATCCTGCCAGCGGCGTCTACTTCGGAGATTCTACTTGGAAGAACATCATCGACGCGCAGCCTGCAGTTTCCAGCGCCTTGGCCGTCATGAAGAGGTGGGGATATCTAGTTGCAAGATACTACATAGAATTTGTGGACATTTTGTCAAGTAAAGTGCTACGAGACTTTAATATGGCCACAGTGCAAAGCTGGTTGATATGTACATTAACGATGTTCGTGTGGCTCAAGTGACACCAAGTTCGTCATTGGATTATAATCTACTAAAATATGAACTTATTGCATATAAAAATTTGCTTGTATTACCCGATGTTAATAACATTGTAATTAAGAATTACACCTCCGGGTATGATGTTTGTGGACCATATATAATGTCTGTGGACAATAAGTGCAAGAACTGATGTGTACATCAAAATGAAAAAAAAAAATGTTTGGTAATAAATACATGTATAAAAAAGTATAAATAAAAAATGCATTGTATTTGATTTGATTTCTTTTTATTTCACCCACCATTGGGCAATTAAATATACATTTTCAACAGCACATATAGCATTACAAAATAAATGTCCTTTACAAAGTTTAATCAAATTATTCTTCCTAAGTTCTCGTAGAGGTGGACATCCTAAATCTTCTATATTGTAGCAAACTTTCTTCCTGATAATCTTCTGAAACCATCGAGCCTTCTCCAGTCCTTTAACATATATGATTGAGTCATCTGTATTGGTGATTGCATGTAAAATAGTACATAGTCTACTAAATGTAACACCAGTAGCATTCCAAGGTATTCCATGGTAATTATGTGTCAACCATCTCACTGTTGGGTCGTTACCTCCACGTCTTGGTGAGTTTACAGAGATGCAATGTGTAGCAATAATGATGTCTGATTGTACTACACACACGGCAACTTCTTTAAAGATAAACGCTCCATCTCTCGTCTTGAATCCTTGCACGTCCAGGAAGATGGTCGGCATGATACTGGGTGGTGATGATGGACGCTATCTGGTTTTATGTGAGTTTACGCTCAACACTTGTTAGCGGTATGTATTCCACTACACGGTCGTGAAGGATTAGACAATATGCGGCGGTGTAGGCTGGAAAATTGTCAGTGCTATCAAACTCCATACGAATATCCACAGGTCCTGTTTTTATCGACTCATTTTGATGCGAACAGTCAATTACAGCTATAGGAGCAGTGGCAATAAAGTCTTCTCGCTCTAGTAGCGGTGAGGGATGGTCTCGTTCGTAGTAAGCCTGTTGGAATCTTGCATACATGTCATACAACAGTGTTGTTCGTTTTTTCTTAAAGTCCAAATTCATGTTCTCGTAAGGGTACGCAATGTCATTTAGGAACACTTTGACATTGGCGAGATTACAGTGGTCAAAGATAGCTGCACTTAATTCTGCATTCCGTTTCCTATTTGTTTGAAATCCCAAAACAACGAACCTAGGTTTATCCAGTTGCGTTGATGTTTTCAAAGACCAAATTTGAGACTTACTTATAGGAAGCAGCGGATACTCCAACAGATCCCAGCTTCTGAAATTAATGCGAAGTGGCTTCCCACTATCTACAATCTTCAGCAACGCTAGTTTTTCTCTTTCACTAACTTGCAGATGAGGCACCACCCATGCTAGTTTACTGATGGCAAATTTACTTTTCTGAGGGTTTGGATTGGCTTGCACGTATGAATTTGTATCGTCCCTAGATCGAATAAGTATTAGTTCTTGTTTTACATTTGCCAGTATCCTTTTAAAGTCTTCACAAAAACCCAAAAGCATACTCAACGGAATACATACATCGAAGTATCCATTTCCAAGATCACTTTGCCCCCATCCTGCGTTCTTCAACATACCAATTTGTTGAGGACCAGCAGAAATAAAAGTCTTCAATGTGCTTGTGATACCTACATTTCTATTTCTGTCTATTTCAACTCCATTAAGTTCTAACCGAATTTCCTCAAATAGAAACGCGAATGCATTGGATGTGAGAAGTGAATTTGTAACTCCTGATCCATCTGATTTGACAAATCTTCCTTCAATATGCAAGTAACTTTCGCCTGGCAGTGTATATGTATCTTGGTTCTGAATAGGTATCCGAATTTCATCATTATTATTAAACGTTGTTGGCGTATGCGGCTGATGACTCAAAAACTGTTTAAGCGTCACCGACTCGCCAAATTCCACACTGGAAGTTATATCAAGCACCTCATCCATTTTTATTCACTGTATAGCCTAACGACTGTAGGAAGAGCACGTTATCAGGTGTTAACCATTTCACAGTCGGTTCACTACTGACAACTGTTTGAAATGTCTAGGCTCGTTCTGCCGAGAAAACATTTACATGCATGAGATGCAAGATTTTATTAAAAAAAAATGTTCTTTTAATATTTTTTTTTTAAATTGCAAAAAAAAGCAGGCTTAAATTTAAATGACACCCTTTAATTACAAAAGGGAAAAATTACATTAACGAAATAAAACACTGAAAAAAATACATGTTTGTTTAATATTTTCACCAAAAATTGGACTCAGCCAGCAAAAGAAAAAGAAAATAAGCTATCAGACAATGAACAAAATTGTTCCCGGCTAGGGAGAGCACGAAACTTCGTAATCTTGGGCGTACTGGGTAAAATGTTTATATGTAATTGTTACTTATCGTAACTGCAGGAGGCTGTCGGTGACCTTGATGTTTCCTTGACTGTGGCGAAACACTTTTAACTCCATCTGGCAACTGAGGTGGTTTCACTTGTGGAAGCACATTAGGAAAAACAGCACGACAAATGACGTCGTGACAAAAACACGGCCTCCACGTTTCTGGAGTCCGCATCTACCAAATACACACGTGCGTAATACACGGGATCTCAACCCGAAGTGTCTCTCGCTACTGCATGTCCACGCATCCCCCTCCTAGTCGGGGGCGCCCTCTGTACCTGGGTCCACCAAACAAAGGATTTAGCAACGCTGTCAACCTGCCGCCTCGCTGAAATTCCACACTCCGCCATCTCACAAATAACGGCTGAGCGAAATATATTGCGAGGCGACGAAATATTAAAAACAGCAGAGGCTGGACATTACATAACCCCAAACCACTGGCTGAAGTCTTTTTTTGACGAAGAAAAACTGAAAGTCCGTGGTTTGATGTCCCATAATTTTCACTTCAGTTCTCATTTCTTTCAAAAACTTTTACACAACCACACAACTGTTACTGCCCAACTGACACTCGAAAACCAGTGTGAATATGCCCGTATTCTGAAATGAATTGTGATGGGTCCGAAGCACTGTTTCACTTCTACTTAATTAAATTCTCAACTGACGTTTGGCTGAGTCCATGTTCTTATCTAACAATTTTTTAAAAATAAAACAATCTTTTGCTTAATCTAATGATCTTACATCTTACACCATACATTTTCTTTTATAAAACTAACCTCTGGCTGAGTCTATAAACTAATATATTACAACATACAACTATTATTATTAAATTTTCTAAAAAAAGTAAAATTAACAAAAAAATTCTCGCAAACCCTTAGAGTGTGCTATCTAAATTTACACCTGTACTAGAGAAACTTTTATGATCAAAAATTATTATTATTTTAACAGACAAAACAAATAAAATCCTCATCTCATGCGAGAAAACATATGATTTTACAGTTATTCCCACCATTGACATAAAACGAAATGTTTCTGCAAAAACTATTCCCATTTACATGAAAACCATCAGACCATACTACAACGAAATCTTAAATAAAAGAATATTCAAGTGACCCTGGTAACAGTCCAGATTTTTATGGAATAAAAAAAAATAGGTTTGCCAAACAACCACTTAAACGAAGGATCAACGACGCACAATTAACAACTCAAAACAATCTATTTGTGTATTGTAGAAACAATAAAAGAATCCTATCAAAATACTTCCACCAATATAAATTTTTAAACAATATAGTATTTCCTTAAGCTCCGAGCGTTGTACACCCCGACCTCTGCAATGTCATCTGTAAGCAAATAGGCGTTGGGACCTACCACCTTCTTCACGCTATATGGACCTTTGTAAATATGAAAAACTTAGCGATTTTTCTCCGCAGCGCATCCGATTGCGGGGCGTTGCGAATCAAGACCATATCGTCAACTTTAAATTTGTGAAACTTGCTGTTAACCTTCCTCTCCCGTCGTCGTTTTGCCTTTTTCTAGCAGGAATTCTTTAGCATGAGCCAGCTTTGACTGAGGTTCAACATGAGCTAACTGATCGGGGCGTCCAACCAGCTGGTCTACAAGTGAGGTCACATTCGCACCAAAATGGAGTTCTACTGGTCGGTAGCCGGTGCTGCAGTGTATGGTGAAATTGAAATAATCTTGTATCTGGCTTAAGTATTTCACCCACGAGTTGTGGTTCTCCCCGACCAAAGCGCGAAAATATGCTCCCAACTGGCGATTATATCTCTCAACTATATTGCTCTGTGGGTTCCTAATTGAACAAAAAATAGGTTTTATCCCCTCTTGGACAAAGTATCTGTCCATTTCTTGCTCGTAAAAATCGTTGCATGATCGCTCAACAATCGTTCTGGCTTTCCACACTCTGGTACGTATTTACAAAGAATAATCCGTAGGCACTGTTTTGTAGTGGTATTATTAGTGGCGTAGAGGCGCACCAGTTTCGTAAACGCATCTACTACCACCAGGACATACTGCCTCCCAAACTGCCCTCTGGGCAATGGACCAAAAAAATCAATGCAGACCAACTTATTGGGTGCTTCTGGTGTTATCGGGTGCAATTCACCAGCATAGTTCGTGCTAGAATGCTTTGTCCGTTGACACAAATCACATGCTCGAATGATCTTCACTGCCGATGATTTTATTGCTGTTGCGTACCATTCTTCTCTTAACATCCTATAAGTTTTCTCTGTACCTTGATGCCCATAATGTTCATGATACATGGTAATGAGACTATCAAGCATGGAAGGCGGAAGCCATGCAAGCCAGCAGTCCGTATTGTTATTCCTGCGGAAACACACATCCCTGTATATCTTGCACATCATAGCAGTGTTACACACGCGTAAGTCATCTCCATGTTTCCCATAGAGGAGATACTCTCTTATTTTCTTGATATTTTCGTCACGTTCTTGCTCGCGAATTAGCTGGAGGTAGAAATCTTTCGGAACTACTCCAGCAATTTTTTTCGCAGTTGCAATAATCACTTCACGCGCCCTGTTTGTATGTCCGAACGACGAGGCAACATCTTTCGGATATCGACTTAGCCAGTCGGCCATTTTGTTGTCTGCGCCTGAGCAGTATGACACTTCAATGTCATATTCTTGTAGTTGTAGAGCCCAACGAGAAACTCGATTCGACGTGAGTTTTGCCTTTTCCAGGAAAGTTAGTGCCTGGTGGTCTGTTCTAAGAAATGTTTTATTTCCAACCAAGTATGGCCTGAATTTGGTCACTCCAAATACCAGAGCAAGCATCTCGATCTCTGTCGTATGGTAATTTAGCTCCGGACCCCGCAAACATCGGCTGGCTGTCGCCACTATCTGCAACTTCCGTCGTCCGCCTGCTGCTGCCAAAACTGCCCCTAGACCCTTTGCACTTTATCGTCTCAAATGCTTCTTGCTGTTCACTTCCCCATTTCCATCGTGTCCCACTTTCTGTAGGAGGTGGTACAAAGGTTTGATTGAGGTGAGCAAAATTGCTAATCCCATTTTTAAAGTATCCACATATTCCTAAAAATTGTCTTACTTGTCTGATACTGGTGGGTGTCTGAAAAGACAGAATTTCTTCAACTTTCGCGGGTGAGGGTTCAATTCCATCCGGCGTTATCTTAAAACCCAGAAAAATTACCTCCCGCGTACACAAATTTGCCTTGTCGGGTCGGAGCGTGACTCCTTTACTTGCCAGGACTTTGAAGAGCGTTTCAAGGTGAGAGAGGTGTTCCTCAAAAGTATTTGAAAAAACCAGTACATCATCGACATAAATGGCACAGAATTCTTTTACTTCGACAGGCAATATTTCATTCATTGCTCTAATAAAAGCACATGACGAGTCCCATATTCCAAATGGTACTCTATTGAATATGTATTGCTTGCCCCCGAATAGAAAAGCAGTAAGCGGTCTACACTCTTCGTGGAGTTCTATCTGGTTGAACCCGGACGTCACATCTACCGTAGATAGCCACCTTTTTCCATGGAATCTGCCTATTAGTTCTGTAACCAACTCTGGGCGTTCAGCATCACCTTCTATTCGTTTATTCAAATTCCTTGCATCGAGACAGATGCGTGCTGTCCCATCCCGTTTAGCAACAACCGTTATTGGGTTAACATATGGTGATGGTGCCCTAGAAATTATGCCTTCCCGTTGCATTATTTCCAATGCTTTCATCGCGGCTTCTCTATGATTGACAGGAATTGGATAACTGTGTGATTTGAAAGGCTGTCTGTCCAAAATTCGGAATTTATGTTTAATCCCAACAATCCTTCCGGGGCGGTAGGAAAACACGGAGACATTGTTCTCTAGCATTTTATTCAACTTGGCTTTTTGCGGGTCATCTAATGCACTATTTGTGGTTGCTCGTTTCCGCAACTCACTGAGTATCTCATTTCTTTCGTCGAGAATTACGCAGATTTCCATTAAGATTGAGATCCAATTGTGGCACTGTTTTTACATCCATGACCTCGGATTTGCTTAAAGCTATAGCCTCTACCGCTCTCATTCCACTTAATTATCCCTTTTGTCAAACCAGTCACAGTGAAATTTTCCCAGCTAATGCATGCCTTCTTTTCTTCTAGCACATCTGACCCAATGATTAAGTCAACTGTAAGCCCAGGCACTATTATTGCAGTTATTTCCATCATCTCCATAGCCATTTCTATTGCCTCCGTACAAAAATCTACACGAATTATTGTCTGTTCCGTCACCGTCTTAACCTTGGAACCGAAAGCAGGTACCAACCCAAATTTCTTTTTTATCGGTATTATCTTAATTTCGACACCGCTATCAATACTTCGTTTCACAAAGTTGTCAGATATTGCGCTGATGGCACTTCCGCTATCAAGTAATAATACGCAATCTCTTCCATTGACCATACACTTAACCATGGGGCATCTACCAATTTCCTTCCTATCTAATTCTTGCTCTAAATCATTTTCTTCAAAGGAATTCAAACCATCTCTCCAAAAATGCATGTCTTCCGGTTGCATTATGCAGACAGTCGTCTTGGGAGAGGCCCCAGTGCAATCTCATAATTCCGTATTAACTTCATTTTGTTCGCCATCTTGAGGCGAAAGAGCATTGCATCCCGCTGTAGGCACACGAGGTTCATTTATTTTCTTGTCTTGCCACGTTTCTTGCCGTTCGGTCTTAGACCATTCATCGACCTGCGGGTGAGCTTGGAATCCTCGGTCGTTCCTGTATTGTCGCCCCCTTTGGAATGAATTTCTAGAATTTCCACCGTGTGAACCGTTCTGCCCCCCCTCTCTGTCTACCTGTCACTTCATGTCTGCCACCCCGGCTTCCTTTGTGTTCTTGCGGGTCCAGAACGGTTACTTTGCGAATCGATAGTATCTAACATCCGCAGGGTCTGAATGAATTCAGTAAAATTTTTTCTATTGCTGGGAGTCAAAACCCTTCTAATATACGGCTTGAAGTGTCCTGCTATGGCTCCACAGATTTCCTGATCACTCATTGGTGGTTCAAGAAACCGTGCGTTCAAGGCTACCTCAAATGCATAATCTTCTTTACTCAAGCCAGAATTTTCCGGATATGTCCCCCGAAAAATACATTGTCTACATCTGCCTGGCGTCGGGTCCCCAGTAGGTTTCTAAAAATTCAGATTTGAAACGGTCGTACTCACAATCGTCCGGTAATGACACCTGCATCCATATGCGAACATGACCTACCAGTGCCTGCTGGACCACACGCATTCGAAATCTGTCCGGAATATTCTTGATCTCCAGATAGTTTTCCAAATCTTTCAAAAATTTTTTAGGATGTGTCTCGTTATTATTATTGGAAAAAATCGGCATTTGAATGTCGATTGAACCGACAGGCAATCCGTGATCAATTCTGCCCCGCGTCCCAGATGCGCTACTAGGTACCTCATCACTGATTCTTTTCCTAATGTAATTTATGTCTGTATCCAAATTAGCAAGTTTTCCCTTGGTCTGCTCTTCGAACGTCGTCTGTCTCTGCGAGATTAATGACTGTTCTTCTTCGACCGCATCAATCCTTTGTTTTATAGACTCCGTCGATTGGTTACTTCTTGTAATTTTGTCTTAAATTTTTCCTCCATCACCTGGATCATTTCCTCATTCTCCTTACATTTTCTATCATTTGTAGCCCTAAATTCGCAGACCGACTCTTGTGTTTCCCGGATTTCTTTCTGCTGATTCATTACGAAATGTTTCTAACTCAATGATCCTTGCTTCGACTCCGGAAACTCTTTCAGTAACTGACGCAATTCCCTCGCGAAAGTCTTGTTTCATTTCTGCTAATATCTGTTCGGTCCGACTTTGAGAATTTATTATACTGTCCTGTATTTGTGTCAAAAAAAGAACCAGACTCTCCTGTGTGACATCCCGACTACCTGTTTCCCTCTCAGCTGACGCTTGAGTAGGTAACGGCACCTCCTAGAGACAATAAGGCTAGCTGCCCCGTCCTTCTGATCCGCGCCCGTTTCTGAGCGTGGTGCTACCGCTGGACACATTCCAGCTTCTGACGTGGACTCACTAACAACATTCGCAGATTTTTGTTGGATCCATTTCACTTGTTAGTTTACCAGAGCGAAGTTTCATAAAATTTTCAGCAGTTAAAACCCCTTATTATGCTTTTCCAAAAATTATTGTCAGGACAGAACTGATATTTAACAATTTACTCACAAACCAACAACGGCGAAAGGCAAACCATTAGAAACACATGCCACTGAGTAAAGCAAAAATTGCCTAAACATATAAAAAACAGATGGACAAAACCAGCAACAACATTTTTAGAATAATCAACATGCTGTTCTGAGAAGAGAAAAAAAACACCTCGACAGCTACACTAACAAAATAAATTTGCACCACGTACACTGCATCTAAAAAATCTGCAATAGAAATATTAGCGTATATTATTCCTAACATAAAAAATATAATTAATAGTTTTATACAATATTGGGATACCGGTATACAAAACCCGACATGGAAGCTTACTTGAAACGGAAATGTAGATACTTCTGCTTGTCACAAAAATTTGAAAAATACAACTTCACTCCAATTTAATAAACATCCTTAAGAACATCGTATCAGGCCTGATTATTTCGGCCCCAACGGCGCGCCATTGAAATGTCTAGGCTCGTTCTGCCGAGAAAACATTTACATGCATGAGATGCAAGATTTTATTTTTAAAAAAAAATGTTCTTTTAATATTTGTTTTTAATTGCAAAATCTGGCTTAATTTTAAATGACACCCTCTAATTACAAAAGGGAAAAATCACATTAACGAAATAAAACACTGAAAAAAAATACATGTTTGTTTAATATTTCACCAAAAATTGGACTCAGCCAGCAAAGAAAAGAAAATAAGCTATCAGACAATGAACAAAATTGTTCCCGGCTAGGGAGAGCACGAAACTTCGTAAACTTGGGCGTACTGGGTAAAAATGTTTATATGTAATTGTTACTTATCGTAACTGCAGGAGGCCTGTCGGTGACCTTGATATTTCCTTGACTGTGCCGAAACACTTTTAACTCCATCTGGCAACTGAGGTGGTTTCACTTGTGGAAGCACATTAGGAAAAACAGCACGACAAATGACGTCGTGACAAAAACACGGCCTCCACGTTTCTGGAATCCGCATCTACCAAATACACACGTGCGTAATACACGGGATCTCAACCCGAATATGTCTCTCGCTACTGCATGTCCACGCATCCCCCTCCTAGTCGGGGGCGCCCTCTGTACCTGGGTCCACCAAACAAAGGATTTAGCAACGCTGTCAACCTGCCGCCTCGCTGAAATTCCAACACTCCGCCATCTCACGAATAACGGCTGAGCGAAATATATTGCGAGGCGACGAAATATTAAAAACAGCAGAGGCTGGACATTACAAACTTTAATTCGTTTTACTTCTTTTCCGTAGTTGGTCATCAAAGAATCGATTCTTTTTGTAACTTCTTCCCTCGTAGTAATTGCATGTTTCTCTTTATATCTGTGCAGCAGAATTTCGTAAGCCTTATTTTTTCCTGTCTGTTTTTATACTCAGACGATTTGACATTTCATAATGCTGGTAAATCTTGCACTCACTTCACATTTGCATTCATTTTCAGAAGAAAAAATCAATGGAAAAAATATTACAGTAACAAAATACAAGCGGAGACTAGTGATCGTGCCCGTGTCTCGAGACCAACTGAGGGAATATTGCGCAATATCGCCCACAGACGGCACAATGTATTTCAGGTTGCACAATATATTTCAAACTGTTTAGATTCATTCAATAATATTGCACAACCTCTCAATCTAACCTACAGACGTTCAATATTATTGTGCAACCGTAAATATTGTGCAATAATATTGACCGTGTAGGGGCCGCTTAAAAGAAACCACTGTTATGTCTCTTGAAGCTACTCCAGCTTCCACTAATGAAATGAGAATATCATTATCTATTACCACTTAACTCATATTATGGTTTTTAAATTTAAAAAATGATAACTTTACACAGACTGAAAACGCACAAGTGGTTGAAATCCGCCAAGTGTGCAAGTGCCCATCTGGCCACATGGGCCACTGTCTGGAATGGGGCGGTCAAACAACCGTCGAATGTAGTGGCAGCGCGCGGTCGTATACCTGCCGTCGACGGCAGCGCTACCGCGGGTTTTCCCCTCCGCCCAGTGTGTAAGCTCCCATTTGATCCCTTGCGCCACTACCTGAAGGGCGGCGATGGAGAAATTTCCGGACCGGACGAAACCGCCAAGTGTGTAATCAGCCTCAGTCCTTGGTAGGTTTCCGGAGACGTCTGGCACCAGGTGTGTACGCACGGGTCACGCAGTTCCTTTAAACTACGGGCAGGTGGATTTTAGGCGTGGTGTCTTGCAACGGGCATCTTGGAAACGGCGGGGCTGGTCGGCCTGTTTCCAGGCTGCTGTAGGGAACATTTATGTAAAGTGATTGAAGAACATTGAAACCACGAGTAGGCGACAAGGTGGCGGATGTCGGAGGCTTGCCCGCTCTGTTAAGCAAGATAGGCGGTGATCTGTGGCAGTTCTGACGGCAGAGTATAATGCTGCTGCAGGTGCAAGTGTTTTGGAGCATACCAATCGCTGGTGTATTGCATTCCAAAATGGATCACCTCGCTATTAAACAATTGTTAATAATGTTCCGTATCATCAATGTATGTTGGGACTATAGACAAGAGAGAACCTCAAACCGTGACATAGTGTGACTATATGAATCCAAATTGAAGCAAATTACACAGAATGATTTGTAATTTTTAAATAATGAAGAGATTAAAGAGTGTGATGCGTAACTAGGCAAAAATACTGAAAATTCCAAAACGGTGTATGTAAAGGTAAAGGCTTGTGTGGTCGTAATAAGCATTCCCTCCCTATCGCAGCCGGATTAATCTAACCTGGTAATCCTAACGGGTATAGATGACCTACAGCTTAACGTGGAGTCCGAAACACAGAAGCATTCTGGAGTACGTTGCCTTACGCAGCAAGCTGTACCAGAGGTAAAGGTCGTTCATAGACCCTTGAAAATCCATTGAGATTCGAACAGAGGACTTTTCAATGTCCACTCAAACGCTTTAACCACTCCGCAATCAGACTTCTGGATTATGTACGCATTGATAGTGAACAACGGAAGATGAGCATTTTTTTTTTTTAAATTAGTGTTTTGAAAATAGTAGTTGTATTTGTTAGTTGTGGCAATAAGTATCATATTCATACATCACTTTCGCCAAATTCGGATTGGAGCCTTTATCCAAGTTACTCGCATCATAAGGCTTTATTTACAGGCAAAAACAGAAGGAACGAATCTGATACTGTTATCGGACGTTCCAGCTTAGGTGACGCTTGCAGTTGCTAAATTGACGTTTACCGAATAAGTCGATAAGAAAGAAGTAAAAACACATTCGTTCTTTTTTTTTCTGTTTGGTTTGTACCGATCCTGGGTAACCGAACATGCCTCCGCTCAGCCAATAGTCTTGCTTCATAATTCCTATATATTTTTAGGGGTGACTCTGACTAGAAATCTTTGTCTTAGGAACTTTCCCATAGAATAGTCATAGATGGAGCTTAATTTGGTTCAACACATAATGCCGTTTCAGTTCTCCAAGCATATCCAATGGGGGCGGGGGGAGGGGAGTATCTGTATGGGCAGCGCTCATTATTTTATGTCTCCTGCCATCATATCGAGTAGTCACTCTTTATCCACATTACACTTTTCTATTACATTATATCCTCATTTTCCCCTTCCTACTGGCTAATCACCAGATTGCGCAAAAAAGTCATGGGTTAAATTGAAAACCTCTCCTCAGTGTATATAGATCAAGGGCATGCGACACAGCTTATTTTAATTGGCTCGTTAGATAGTGGTTGAAATTAAAAACGCGCCACCGGTGGCTTTCGGAAGAGTAGTCTGAACTGGAACCTGGTTTCACCTTGTGTGTAGTTTTATGTATGTTCAGTCCAGCGTGTTGTTTTCGTTGTGAATGAATGAAAGATAAAGGAAGGGAGATGGTAAAACCTTGTGCCGGCCCGTTCAGGACTATTCTTCCGAATGGCACCGCTATCTTCAGTCCCGCGTACTCTCCATCATTTTGTATACACAGCGGAGAGGTTTCGTATTTAACACAGGACTTTGGTGCACAATCTGGTGATTCGGAATTGTGCACCAACCATCACATTCCTGAAAATGAAAATTTCTTCCACCATCAGCATTCGAACCATCTAACCCCGTGGCAGGTGCCATACACCACCACTCAATCTCCTGAGTGGGTTACCAGGGATTATGAGTAGCCTACGTACAGGTGAATAGAAAAAGACCCGATGGAATGACAGTAAATGGTTAACCGTATGGCGGTAAATGAAAAGGATGGACGAAACAGAAATCAATTGGAGCCAGTGGTAAGAAATAGATGTCGAATGCTTAGGTCGCCAAGCGGTGCAATTGAGGAAACAAAACCAATGTGAAAAGACTTATTTCATAATAAAACTGTTTATTGAAATAACGTATAAGAAAATAAATGCATATACCTTTTCCTATATATATCCTCCACATTTTCTACCATTTTTTTTTACCATTTGTACTAGAAATTTTTAATTCCTTATTGCGCAAGAAATGCCATTGGAAAATTCTTTTCACGCCTAAATATTTCTTCAAGGAGGAAACAAATTCTTTTGGGGGGGGGGGAGGGAGGGGATGAGGGGAATCATCAAAAGCAGGAAGAACAGTTCTTCCGATAAGCTTTCCTAGGAGTGTTATCGTGCAAAGAAAGGAAGCCGCGGATCGGAATCTTGCGTCTTTTGAATCGATAGGCTATTCTAAGTGGGTGATCAAATGAAAAGGTACGAAATGACGTAAAGACGTAACAGTTAAATATTTGCATATTCCGCCATGGGAGAAGGTAGCGAGACATCTCGGGATGCGATTGCAGTCTCTGACTGGGATCGGAGCATGCGCGGGCGCCCGCATGTGCAGTGGAGAGCCGAGGCTCTTATCAAAAGCGGCGTCCAAATGATGCGGCAGTCCGTATGAGGACAGGATGGCGTACAGGTTTGGGATGTTTACTGTAAGACACTCCGACGCCTACGCAGGTCCATGAAGAACAAAAGACCGGGGCTGCTCATGGAGGGTGTGGTTCTGCTCCATGATAGCGGGCGTCCACACGTCTCCAGGGTCACACACATGGAACTGGCCAAGTTCAAGTGGGAGACGTTGGACCATCCGCCCTACAGTCCGGACACGTCGCCCTGCGATTTCCATGTGTTTGGTCCACTGAAGAAACACCTGAAAGGGAAGCGCTTCAACTCGGACGACGTACTCAAGGACGCTGTGAAGGACTGGGTCTCGTCACGGCCACAGGAATTCTGGGAATAAGGAATCCTGCAGCTTGTTCATCAGTGGGATCGTTGTGCTCAGGCCTATGGTGTATATTTTGAATAAAGTCTACATTTGTACCCACAGTGTAGTTCGTACCTTTTCATTTGATCAGCCTTTGTAGTTAGAGGCATTGACGTCTCGTGGCTGACGCAGTAATCCCAATTACCGAACACCTTCAGCATCCCAAAGGCGAGAGGGAAGACTTGTTTCCCCATATACAGGGCTGGATTAGCTTTTGTGCACAGTTCTGTACTCAATCTTTCCCTTCACGACTATATTGTTGCACCCATCTATGTAGAAGGCTACTTTGGCCACTGCAACGCTGACATTACGCTCCGGGAATTCGTTACTGGATTAATTACGGCCAGAGATCTTACTACAAAATAAGATTAAAGGCCTTATGTAATAATAATTCTAATTAGTTAAGCAACCGCGAAGAACTGAACTGTCAGAACACTGAGAAAAGTATGTGTTGAGTATAAATTAACATATTAATAATTATTAGTCGCTATTTGTTTATTTATATTCAGTCAATGTAGATGTTTACTTGTACTCATTGTCCAGATGTATTTCTGTTACCGTAAACTCAAAAATACGAGGTGTGGCAGAAAAATAATTGGATTGGTAACACTTCGAGCGATCTGGCAACGCTGTGTCTACCGGTCTGGGCTAGCCCGGTTTGTTCACCCCTTCCAAATTCTCAGTCCTGAGTTTCAACTCCGTTCAGCCAACACATTATTTTTGACAGCGCCATCAATGAAGTTGTGATTTTGATGTGAGTTACAAAAATGGAGAATCGGAATTCAGGGCAACGTTGTGTAATCAATTTTTGTGTTAAACTTGGAAAATCCGCGAACGTGACCTTTGAAAAGTTGAAACAGGTCTATAGGGAACATTGCTTATCTAGAGCACAAGTTTTCCGCTGGCACACAAAGCCAGCCGAAAACACGTTAAAGATCAACCTCACTCAGGGATTCCTTCAACTTTAAAAACTGACGAAATAGTTCATCGTTTGAGGGCTCTTGTGGGATCAGACCGTCGTTTAACAATAAGGATGATGAGTGAACAGTTAAATTTAAACACTTTCACCGTACATCATATTTTGACAGACGATTTGGACATGCGAAAGGTTTGTGCCAAAATTGTGCCAAAAAAAACTTACAACTGAACAGGACAATCGAAGAAAGGTGTGCGTGTACCTTCTTGAGATGATTGACAATGACCAAGAATTCTTGAGTCATGTGATCACAGGTGATGAATCATAGATATTTTGAAACAAAGCGACAAAGCGAAGAGTGGCACACTCCGTCATCTCCTCGACCGAAAAAATGTCGTATGAGCAAATCAAAGATCAAAACAATGCACAAGTGTTTTCTTGACAGTAGTGGTGGCGTGCATAAAGAATATCTTATTCCATGACAAAATGTCAACCAAGTGTTTTACAAAGGTGTCCTTGAAATTCTCAGGAAAGGAGTGATTCGTGTGAGACCAGACATTACAGACAAGTGTATGCTTCATCATGACAATGCCCCGTATCACACGACTTTTTCCATCAGTTAATTTTTACCTCAAAACGCATTCCTGATGTTCCTCAACCCCCTATTTACCTCGTTTAAGTCCTTGTGACTTTTTCCTTTTCCCGCATTTGAAACGTGTCTTAAAAAGACGTCATTTTGGAACTCTGGAGAACATTTAAAAGACTGTGACCGACCAGTTAACAGCACTACCAGTTGAATGTTTCCAGCGCTGCTACCAAGAGTGGAAACGACTCCGCCAGTGTGTAGTTGCCCAAGGAAACTACTTTGAAGGGGATATAATTGTTGTTTGAAAAAAATAAAAACTTTGGTAAGTAAAAAATCAGTCTCATTACTTTTCTCACACACCTCGTATGGGCCTTATGACATCATATTTCACGTTGTGGTCGTTATTCAACAACAATAGTATTTAGTTAAGCAGCTATGTGAAAATGAACTGCTAGAACACGTTTAACCTGTTATTTTTGACGGGCTTACAAGGTATTTATATTCGATGTAAGTGATTCCGCTATATTCAATGTTAATTTTATAGTAAACTAGAAGGAATGAATTGCGATAACTCTACGTTCAACCACACATTTTTGTCGGGTGTCAAAAATAATTCTTCTTCTGATGCAAAGCGCTGTAAAATGTCTCATAAATTACATATTTCTGATTTCTGTTCAGCAATCAATAGATGTAGAGCAAAATTAAGTCCAAGGATTAAACAATTAATTTATTTTTCCGGGACGTTCTGGTCGCTAAGTGGTTAATGCCTCTGATTAGAGATCGAAATGTGCCCGGTTCGGAATCGTTAACCCGACCTTCACCTCTTGCGCAGCTTGCTGTGCACTGTGAAGTACACCAGGACTTTCCGTCAGATCGAGCGTGGTGGATAAGTGGTTAACGCTCTGGCCTCGCATTGGAGAGGACGCCGGTTCAAATCGCCGTCCGGGCATCCAGATTTGGGGTTTATATGGTTTCCCCAAATCAATCTAGGCCAATGCCCGGATACTTCCTTCAAAAGTCCATGGCAGAATTCCGTTCCTTGTCTCCAGTCATTTCCCGCCTCTAATTACCTCGACTTCGACGACGCATAAATCCATATGTTTAAAAAAAAAGGATTCCACGTTAAAGTGTAGGTCCTCAGTAGGAATACGTGATAGATATAATTTTCAATCCAAAACGAGGGCTTAACGCGATCCTAGTTACCGCAAGCGAACATACATATTAAAACGTTCCAACCTTAAAAGAGGTACCTTTTGAATGCTGGTCGCTAAGTATTGTTTGTATAGTGTGAAAGTAAGTTTTTTACCAGTATCTGATTGTGCCGTTAGACAAAATTATTTCTCAGATTATTAAAAGTTTAAATGGGTCGAAAACGGCGAATTTTAAGTTTTTTAAACATTTTTGCTCTAATATCTAATGTGCTACAACCAGGTAAGGTATAAAAATCATAAAGCCAATAGGAGACAAATACATTTACAAAATAACACTGCAAATGTTTTTGCAGATAACTGTGATGAACTGTATTGGGCGATTTAGGCGTATTTCTCATCTGAAGCCTCGGAATTTAAAATTTTATCTAATACAGCATCTGTATTCGTATCAACTTGTAGAGGATTTGTTGGAGGGTTTGGGTTCGATTTCTGATCCAGGAATTTGTCAGTCTTTCAATCCGATGATTGTGGGTAAAAGGTAAGTTTCAGACCCGTCATCTACATATTTACTCTGCAATTCATAAAATTGTGGGTGGCAGAGGGTGGTTATTAGGGAGAACGTAGGTTTAAATCTGTCTGACCATCAACATTTCGGTTTTACATTGTTTCCCAAAATCACTACACATGAATACCTCGATGATTTAAAATGCCTTGGCCGAATTCCTTCCCGTTCATTACCCCTTCTTCCAATCCTCTCCAGGATGTAATGAGAGCCGAATAATGTCTGCAAAGATTGAACGAATTCTACCCAGCCCATTGAATAGATGGTTTCTTATCAGAACCAATGGTCAAGCAGTAAAAGTGTGAATTAAAGAATTCTGTGCTATGGAATATGAACGAAGAAATAATGTCCCGTTTCCTTCTGTGGTTGACGCCGCAGTCTCCAGCTGTTTTCATGCACAAAGCTGTTCTACCCTGTGTTTAAACCTAGCCACCCATCCTGTCGCCTTCAGTACTGCGGTCTGCTAAGAGCTCGACCGTGTAACTAACAGCCACTTTGCATGGCGCCTCGTGATTGGTCGTCTGCGTGCTCCTCACCCCGTCGGGGTCGCGGCCGCCGTAGTTGCCGCGTCGGCCGCGGTGAGGCGCTGGCGTCGGCGTCGCTGGGCGCCGTATTGATTGCGGGGGAGCGACGCTGAGGGAGGGGTGAGACCGCACAGCTGGAGCGCCGTCTACGGCCGTATCAACAGGACCATTCATTCAAGCCCGTACCTAGAAAAGAAATACGCAACTATTTTTTCCGATAGAACTCTGTATTTAACGTATCATGCTTGTCATTTTACGGAATACTGCGATAATATAGCTACTTAAACCTTACACTACTTACATTAAATATGGCCATCGAAGAGGTTTAGAGACTGGATAACCGAAATTTAAGGGAGGAACTAGTTGTTTCCGCATTATTTTTCAAGTATGGCGTATGAAACATTCTGTTGGTATTACATCTTTGGTGCTTTACGCGATAAGTTCAGAATTTCATGTAGCGTTGAAACAATTCAAGTCTAATCCTAAGATGAAAAACAGTGAAAGCATCATCTAAATCTGGTCAATAGTTTTTTAGTCTTTTTTAATAACATATACATGGGCTTCGTTACAGATATAGATGTCATAACCTTCTTCAGATTTATTATTGTTTGGCTTTTTTTTTTCTTTCTTTTTTTTTTACTGCAAAGAATTGCATTATCTATGACATGACCCACCTCATTTCCCGAGGTCTCTAAAATAACAATTCGATGGCTGACGTTTAAAACGGGGTTATTTGGTTAGATCCCCGGTGCCGGAAGGTGTTTTCATTATTCGGTACTTAGGTAGCCGGGTAGGAGATGCGGTGCCCGATTCTTAATCATAATATTGCCGCCGAAGTCTTGCTTATAAAACCCAAACCTTTCCGTTGTGCGTATAAATGTGGTCATACTAAACTCTTGACTTGTTCGTCGGGTGGGGACATTAAACCCGTCGGTGCCTTTAGAAAAAGCAGGACCGAACGGGCTTGGATCTGTTTCAGGGGCCGTCCAATATTTACGTGAGGTGTTTTCTTAAAATTAATACCCTCCCCTCACCCCGCCCCCCTTGATGAGATCTGTTGGGATCAACTCCCTCTTCCCCCACTAACGTGTGATTATGTTTTAAAATGTGGTGACTCTTATTTTCCCCCTTATTTTGAACTCGAGTAATTAATGGATGCCCTCTTAACTCTCTCCCTATATTCATATCTCACAAACAATAAAGTATTCTGAACAAACATTCACCATCATACTAACTCATAAGTGTAAGAACACTTGCTGAAGTTTGCGCGGCAGGGCCGCATTTTGGCATAGGCACCACAAAGGGGGCCCGAACCACAAAGAGGGGGGCCCGAACCACAAAGAGGGGGGCCCGAACCACAAAGAGGGGGTCCGCACCACAAAGAGGGGGCCCCCAACACAACCCTAGGTCCCCGCCTGGGCCAATAGTAGAGCTAAAGGAAAAAAAAAGGTCGCCCATAAATTTTTTGGGTGCGAATATTGAAACGAAATTAAGCTAAGCATCCATAGCCGAAGGCAGCCAGGTCCACTGCCGACAGGGGTACCCGCACCATATGTATAGCCTAGGGGCCCACAGAGCCTAAATGCGGCCCTGTTTCGCGGTGGAGAAGGCCACCCCAATTACATCTCTCGGAGACGTTGTTCTGAAGGGCAGGGCCGGC